>JAJAGP010005325.1:0-35061 GCA_025084515.1 Ancistrus triradiatus
ATGCAGCAAGACAACGACCCTAAGCACACAAGCTGTTCTACCAAAGAATGGTTAAATAAGAATAAAGTTAATGTTTTGGAATGGCCAAGTCAAAGTCCTGACCTTAATCCAATGGAAATGTGGTGGAAGGACCTGAAGTGAGCAGCTAATGTGAGGAAACCCACCAACATCCCAGAGCTGAAGCTGTTCTGTATGGAAGAATGGGATAACATTCCTCCAAGCCGGTGTGCAGGACTGATCAACAGTTACAGGAAACGTTTAGTAGCAGTTATTGCTGCACAGGGGAGTCACAGCAGATACTGAAAGCAAAGGTTCACATACTTGCCACTCACAAATATGTAATATTGGATCGTTTTCCTTAATAAATAAATGACCAAGTGTAATATTTTTATCTCATTTGTTTAATGGGGTTCTCTTTATCTACTGTTAGGATTTGTGTGAAAATCTGATGATGTTTTAGGTCATATTTATGCAAAAATATAGAAAATTCTAAAGGGTTCACAAACTTTCAAGGACCAATGTATGTACCTGTTAACAATGGGTGTGGCAAAAATAGTGGGGTCCAATGTTTGGAAGGGGATTCTACATATTTTTGGCCCTGTAGTAGAGCTACAACCTACGGAATTATATGAGTGACACCAAGTTCTGCTTTTAGCAGCAAATATGTTACATTCTGGATGCTGGCATGCTACTGAACAAGCCTTTCCAGCAAGACCATTTGAGTTCAACAAGTAACCAACCCGTCACCTGACCAGCAATAACCAGCAATAACCAGCACCATAAACCAACTTGGACCAATATGGAAAATGGAACATGTATGGTCATTCTAATCGACCAGCATACCAAAATCTAAAACACAACTTATGCTAGTCTTTTCTGTGTTTATTTCAGCAGGGAGACTAACATTTGCCATGGCTTGTGTGATTTTAAGTAAAATAAATATAAGGCAGAATATTTAAACAGGAAATGATACTATGCCAAAAAGAGATCCGTTCTATGTAACCGCCACTGCATGAATTCTTTGAGAACTACGTAAATAAATGATTTATTGCAATTATATTGCTGCATCGTCCAATCAGAGAGCGCTCACTGAACGGACGTGGCGCTCGGGGACCGTATTGACGTCACGCTTAGTGTCGCTGGTGTCTGACTGCTGTTCGGTTCCAAAAACCATGGAATCGACTCCTAATCCCATTTTGGGAATCAATTTACATCGTAACAGCAGGTGTCTTCATATGTACAGTAGACGATTGTAAGGCGTGTTTCAAATAGAAGACGATGCATTTAAGATGTTTCGAAGTTTCAACCGTCTCACAGAGATGTGTGCTTACTGCATCCAGTCTGAATGTCCTTGATAATAAACTTGATGTTATTTGTTTTATTTTGTATTGATTTAATGTATTTACGCCATAATGTGCTAATCTGTATATGGAAATAATAATGACTATTTACTTTTGACTACGTCATATACAGAGTTAGTCACTTAAAATGTTTGTCACAAAGGAGTTACGTTAGGAGGTGTTAATCTCTCACTTCATGTTGTTTTTGCGCGAATTGGGACTGGATATCAATTCGTTGAATCGACTCCGTACTACTGAGTCGATTGCGTATTCGCAATCGACTCCGAAGCTATTATTAATGGGTAGAACCGATTCCCTCACTTTGGTTTCGATTCTCTGGTCCGAAATTCCTTTACTAGACGGTTATAAGCCAATAGTGGTGTATTCTGACAGAATTTTTATTTAGCGAGCATCACTAAATTGTTTATCCCATGTTGATCAAATGTTGTGATATGCGAATTCGGCTTGAATTAACATCAAGTTGCGAAGTCGTATCCCAAACCACGAAACCGATTCTCCGGTCCCAAATGTGTATACTTAATGGTTAAACTAAAAAAGGTGTAACCTGACAAAACTTTTGTTAGCTGTCATTGTTAAATTGGTTGTTCCATAGAGGGTACGTGTTACGGCTGTGAGTAGCTACGCACATATAATCTCTTAATGAGTCACATTATGTTGTTATTTACGAGAATTTAGTGAAACTAATATTAACACGTCGAATCGATTCCCAAATCTCTCTTCCCGAATGCTGGAATCAATTGGAGTATCGACTCTTTTTAGGATTCACTCCCACCCCCAGCAGGACGGATACCGGCATCCTGCTTGCAGCTGTGTGTGCAGAACATGTGTAGCTTTTAACATACCTGAACATAACCACAAATATCTAAATTGACGGAGAAAATCAGCAACTTGGCACGGCTTATATTTAGCAGGTAACATTTTTATGGTGTCGGTGGTTTTTCAGTGTGATGCTAATTTATATGATTAATTGTATAGCTCAGCTGCTCGCCTGTTATTTACATTTTTGTGCTTACAGTATGGCATTGACTCTGAACTGTGAGGGTTTTAACACAAATTGGGGCATTTGTTGACTATTAATTAATAACACTTGCTTATTTAATAAACAGCGCTTAGTGGACGGTTTAGCCAGCGTGAGTGTAACCTGACATAACTTTTATTGGCTAGCATTGGTAGCTAAGGATTTATTTAACGTTATTGTTTAGGCATAATATTGATGCAAGTGGCTTATCATGGCGTACATTAAATTCTATTATTGATTGCAGCTGTGTTCAGTAACACGAACGATGGTTATCGTATGTTTGTAGCCATTCGATTAATAACCAATTTAGCTCGCTTTTCCCACCCGTATTCCAGTAAGAGCTGCCTCTTCTCCATGGGATTGGCTGGTAGTATAAGCGTTTCGCGTTCTGATTGGCTAAGATTCGTCTGTGCAAACTTCTAGCCAATCCTGATTCAGATAGTGTTTTTTGGAATAAAGGTGGGTAAAAACAAGCCTGGTAAGGTATCAGTTTATAGCACAGTATTCGAATCTTTAACAAATAAAAATATATTTTAAATCAGTTATTAAACTGTTGTTTTTTATGGGAGTGAGGGTATTATTTTTTACTAATTGATTAGCATTTTTTAGTCTATTTAATGATGTTATTCCCATTGAATCGATGCACTTTGCCATGAATATATTAATAACTGCTAAAATAAGGAAGTACTGTATAGAGAACGATGCTGAGTATTATTATGTGGATGATTACAAAAATTAGAAGTTCAGCTGGATATATTTGCTTTATATTTGCACAGGTATGCACTGTTTTAACATCCGCATTATGTGATGTGAAACAAAATGGACATGAGCTGGATTTTACCATAGTTATGTACATGTAGTTGTGTAGGTACTTTGCACAGTGTTTTTTTTATAAACAATAATAGTAGTTAAAGAACATACTTGTAAAATTTGAAACAGTGAAAATGATAGCGGAACCGTACCATGTTGTTTTTCAAGACTGCAGCTTTGTTTTCTGTCAGCAGGTGTTGCAAAGATTCACACGTACTAGTTTTCTGTCATTCAGACGTGAATGAGATGTGTATAAGGCAAATTTTTAGTTCCTCTTATAATTCTTAAGACCTCGGCCATTAAAGCAAACAGATGTTCAATGGTGCATAGCTGTATTTAAATAGTCGTAGGTGTTACACATGGGGGAATGTCCCTTATGTGGTGTCATTTTGGGGGGAAAACCAAATGTGGGATAATTGTAGCAGTGCTGATTAAATGGCATCAAGTCAAAGTTTTTATATATATAATTATATATGTTCTGCACTCTTAAGGCCTTTTCACACTGAGGACGCCCCAAAAAAAAAAAAAAATGGAAACCCCCGAAATACTGCTGAGCAAAAATAATATTTAAAAGCTCGTCTCAATTTTTCCAGAACACATCTTGATGATCCCCAAGACTTTTGGGAAAAACATTCTGTGGACTGACGAGACAAAAGCTGAACTCTTTGGAAGGTGTGTGTCCCATTTACATCTGGTGTAAAAGTAACATAGCATTTCAGAGAAAGAACATTATACCAACAGTAAGATATGGGTGGTGGTAGTGTGATGGTTCTTGGGCTGTTTTTGCTGCTTCAGGACCTGGAAGACTTGCTGTGATTAAATGGAAACTATGGATTTCTGCTATCTACCAAAAAAATCCTGAAGGAGAATGTCCAGCCATCTGTTCGTGACCTTAAGCTGAAATGAATTTGGGTTCTGCAGCAGGACAATGATCCAAAAACACACCAGCAAGACCACCTCTGAATGGCTGAAGAAAAACAAAATGAAGACTTTGGGAGTGGCCTAGTCAAAAGTCCTGACCTGAATCCTACTGAGATGTGCTGTGGGCATGACCTTAAAAAGGCCGTTCATGCTGAAAAAACCCTCCAATGTGGCTGAATTACAACAATTCTGAAGAGATGAGTGGCCAATATTCCTCCACAATGCTGTAAAAGACTCATTGCAAGTTATCACAAATGGCTTGGCTTGCAGTTTGTTGCTGAGCTAAGGGTGGCCCAACCCATTTATTAGGGTTCAGGGGCAATCCACTTTTTCACACAGGGCCATGTAGGTTTGGATTTTTTTTTCTCCCCTTAAATAATAAACACCTTCATTTTAAATAAACTGCATTTTGTGTTTACTTGTGTTGTCTTTAACTAATATTAAATTGGTTTGATGTCCTGAAACACCTAAGTGTGACCAAACATGCAAAAAAAAAATAGTAAATCAGGAAAGGGGGCAAAACCTTTTTTTCACACCACTGTATATAACTTAATATAGCGTTTACCAAACAGATAATTCCTTGGTCATGTTAAAGAACTGTTCTTGCTTCTGGCGGAATACTCCGGCGGTACCTGGTTCTTAACGTATAGGAGGACGGTTTGCCCATTACATGTCAGTACAGGCGTCCTAACTGGCATCTCTTTCCAGGGTTTGCATGTTTTAGAAGGGAATACATACAGATGAAACACTACTTGACATTTGTGTTTGCTTCAGGAATAAGGCACCTGCTGTGCATCTGATCAGTGTGTACAGTCACTCCACCCTGTGTAATCAAATGAGGTCTGGTGTCGCATTTCAGCCGGGGTATTAAATAAATATTCTATTCTAATTTTTGACCTCCTCTGTGCACACAGGGTTTTCTCACTGAGATGTTTGGTAACACATTGCTGAATCAAACCACAAGAGCAATGAGGCACCAGAAACCAGCGCTGCCTGTATTCCAGGGTGGTGAAAAACCCTGGCAAAAAACCGTGCTGTTCCTATTTGTCATCACCTGGCTCGTGCTTGCCATTCACTCGGATGAAGATTATTACAAGTTACTGGGTATTTCAAGGGAAGCGAGCACTCGAGAGATCCGGCAGGCCTTCAAGAAGCTCGCACTTACTATGCACCCGGACAAGAATCCAGTAAGTGTCATAAGGGATACCACTCACTTTGCTGTTGTGCTTAATGAAAGTTGTACACAACCCATGCATTTAAAGCAGTGGTTCTCAAACCTTTTCTGCAGCGCCCCCCCTCTGTACATAAGTGTATTATCCCCCCATATTTTAAATGTTGTAACTCAAAACATGGTTCAACTTTTATTTTTCCGGGCAAGCGACCGTAAAGTTCACTTTCATGAACAAATCTTTGTATTGCAAAGTTTTATTCACATTTATATAAGCAAACGTAAGCTAATGTATGTAGTTATTCATTCTTCTAACATGTGTACATTTGTACTGTTGTAAGATGCCCAACATCATAGGTCACCATGGTAACCCTAATGATTGAAATGTCCTTAAATAAATCTGCTCAAATTCCTACCACGGAGTTGTGTTTCTATTGTACTACAAATACATTCACATTAAAGCTATACATTAACTTAATGTTTTCATTTGCATGCAGAAGGATAATTGCGTGTATAATGGACAGCTCTTTCTCTTAAAATCGTGTCATAATGCTGTTGTGCTTGAAATCGGCTTTACTGGTCATCCGTCATACGCACTTGTCCAGTGGTCCAGACGTGCTAGTGGCTATTTTGCTACTGTACTGGCAATGTGACAGAGAGATTTGTCGTGACCCTCGAGCGCCTGTTTTCTAAAAGTTGTATTTCTGACAAAAAAGAACCACTTTTGTCTGCCTTGTTGGAATATTTCCTGCAAGTGCTGCAGGACATTTTGGGTACAGAGGAGTCAAAATTTACCCATGAAAACAGTTTTCTATGAGGGAATGAAGCTGTGGACTCACTTAACTTCGTATTCGTGCCTCACTTTGACGTTGTTTGTCAACACATAATATCATTCCTTTGACTCAATGGGTCAAGTTTTAATGTGAGCATTCATTGTTTTCAAAATATATTTTCTCTTGCTGTACCAACCCAAATAGCCCTTCAGTTTGAGAACCACTGATTTAGATACATTATGCTTAGCATCTTTTTTGTACTTTACATTTACAGCATTTAGCAGACGCCCTTGTCCAGAGCGACTTACAATTGGTACAGTCTTACAATCCAAGCAATTGTGGGTTAAGGGTCTTGCTCAAGGACCCAACAGTGGCAGCTTGGCAGATGTGGGATTTGAACCCTGGACCTTAACCGCTAGGCTACCACAGTCCACAAACATTTACAGCGTTTACATATACAGCATTTAGCAGACGCCCTTATCCAGAGCGCCTTACAATTGGTAAATACTTAGAGGTGGGATTTGAACCCTGGATCTTCGGGTCCAGCATCCAGTAGAGTCCGACACCTTAACCACTAGGCTACCAGACTCTTTGAAGATAGGTCTATAGTTTAGTAGACCAAATGAATTCAATCAGCCAAGATATGTTTGGTGTCTGAAGTGTGGAAGCCTGGCCTATCACTGTCTATGTATTACAAATATATACAAAGTATGTAGTTTTTAGGTACAGTATGAACCCAAGGCGTTTCATGTTTTGTCATTTCATTTGTTAATATACATCCATTCCTGCATGTTAGACCTGCAACACATTCTAAAAGTTCTATATGTTTTATAATGATCAATAACAATTATAGAAATGTGATGAATATATGTATAAACCCTCATTTACCTGGTCTATACACATGGATCGAAATTTGACCTGTCCTAAAAGTTGGTATGTTGACACTGTTGCAAATTCACTTATCTACCTCCTCCTAGAACAAAACCTACTGTGCTAATCTAATTTCATGGAAACTTTTAGTATTTTCAGAAACACACCTCAAATATAATTACAATATAGATTACTTCTCCATCTTACAACATACTTGATAACTGCTTTTGGCAATTGTTTACATTTAATTTCATTCCCTTTATATTTGAAATGTATCAGTCAACTAATTGATTGTTCTTATGCACACCCAGAATGATGAAAACGGCTCATGAGAAGTTCCTGAAGTAAACCGTGCATACGAGGTGCTGAAGGATGAAGACCTGAGAAAGAAATATGATAAATATGGGGAGAAGGGCTTAAACGATGAGCAGCAAGGAGGCAGATATGAAAGCTGGAGCTACTACAGATATGATTTTGGTAATTTGGTAATCTTTTTTTTGTTTTTTTATAACATTTTTGCTATTGCACCAATATCAGAGCTGTCAGCATTGGCCGATAAACAACAACATCCTTGCAAATACTAAACAGACCCTTTGCTAGCTGAAGGTGTGATGTCATCAAGTCTCTGTCTCATGTTTACTAACTTTTTCCAGCTGTATTTTCACATCATAACCATCGACATTAACGTGAGAAAAAGGTTAAAAATGATAAAACTTTAACTGGTAAAATTCCTGGTTTGGATAAGAGATCAGCCCTATGAAAGGCTTTAACTCTGTCTGAGTACCATTCAGAACAATGGAAAGTGTATGGCGCCACCAGCACCTTGCCTAACTGACAGGATGACCCAAGCAGGAGGATACTGATATCTCACAAGCTTTACACAACGGAAAGAAGGATGACCCTTCTGAAATAGTTCCTTAGTGAGTCTTGATTGCAACTCTGATGCCATGTGGCAAAAGGTTGTAAGATCAGATGAGACCAAGTTTGAACGTTTTGAACTAATTTCCAAGCACTCTTTATGGTGAAAGTACCCAGTATACACCATACCTACTATGAAGTATGGTGGTGGCAACAGTATGTTTCAGGAGAGTTTTTCATTAATGGGGAAAATGGATTCATCAAGTCCTTGACTGGTCAAATCAGAATCATGAAAGAAATCTGATAATGGATGATGGTAGTGGATGGACTTGAAGAGAGCAGTCCATTGGCTCTCACAATGACAACTGACTGAACTTATTGTATTCTGGAAGGACAAATGGACAATTAGTCCCCAGTCTAGGTGGGAGAATCTGATGGAGACATATCAGACTAATGGCTGTAATGACAGCAAACAGTGGCTCTATGAAGTATTAAATCAGGGGGTGGCTCAGTATTTTTATTTCAAGCTGCAAGACCAAAAGGAATTATTACGAAGGGTATAATGATTTTATATAGGCACTGCTTAAGTACTGTATTAAACAGTCAGTATCGGTGCCTTCACTCGGTGAGTTGTTCTAAATTCTTATTCTGAGCCTGATAAAGATCAAAAAGACATTGTTTTTATTGACAGAACAGGAAACTCGTACGTGTAATTCTTATGTTTGATCATGTTACAAGCAAATGTCTTTGTTTAAGAAAATCATCAAACCTGCTGGGGCTGTTTCAGAATAAAACCCCCATGCAGATACTTTTCCTTCTAACACAACTGTATCATAGTTTTGCATTATTATCAATTTCAGGTAGTCTGTGAAGTTTTTGAATGAAATTAAGTTAAATTAGTATAATGTGGTTAAATATGAATCAGTAAATCCTCAAAAACATCAGCTAACAAGACGAGCAGCACAATTTATACTGGATGACCATAAGTGTTTAGTAATATTTTTTGTAATACTTCATCCTTGATATTCATTCTAATTGTCTTTAATGTCTTTTCATTTTGTTACTCTCTTGCTTTAGGTACAGCCTCATTTTAGATACAGTGAGGTATGAAGAATTGACATTTAAAACAGTTAAAGTTATAATATTGTGTAGGTACTTCGTATTGGCTGTAGGGGTGGGCGATATATTAAATATATTATATCACGATAATGAAAGACGTTTTCACGATACACGATATTTATCAAGATGCATGTGATCAGACACAAAATGAATCATTAGCAACAGATTCTTAAAACCTACTACTCAAATATCCCGTACTCAATAAAGTGATTTGTATTCAAAATGTGCTGCACTTCTTCGAGTTAAACAGGACTAATTACACACTTTACAATGAAACATGCAGTGGGTCAGTGTTCTTTAATCACTGATGATTATAGGGTCAGAAAAGCATGTACTTTGTCACAATAAAAAAATGTATCACGATACAATAAAATATCGTCTTATTGGCCACCCCTAATTGGCTGATACCCAGAGTTCAGGTATCAGTATTGGAGAGAATCTGAGATCGGTGCATCTTTAGGAATATTTAAGCTGATCAGATTTAAACTATCCATTTAAACATTTCAACTAGTTGAGGCCATGATCTGATGCTCACTTTATTTAGCAGTTTTGCAGAGAACGTTGGTACTGGTTTTGTCTCTAGAGCAGTTCATTGAGCTGTGTGGATGATTTGTGTTCCACAGGCATTTATGATGACGACCCAGAAGTTATTACACTGGACAGGGGAGACTTTGGTAAGTAATGGAGTTATCTTCACTCTATCTGACTGTCCAAGTTTTATCCTTCATACTCTCTGTCTGTCTGACTGTCTCTTAATCTCTCGAAGTGTTTGTAGTTTCTACATTATTGTCGAACTTTATCTGTATATCTGCCTGTGCATCTGTTTGACTGTCTGTTTATATTTCCCTGTGTAACTTTGTCTTAGTCTCTCTCTTGACTTGTGTAGTTACTTTCTGTGTCTGGCTGTTTGACTGTCTGTCTCTCTGTCCTTTTCCTCTGGTACCTCTTACACCTTTTACATTCATATGAATAGTCATGACTAGACATTAGTGCCATATCTTTGCACGTAATGTTCTGGCATTGCATCATTCCAACGTGCAGCCTTCAGACAGTAATTAACTGGTTGCACCCAGTCACATTTACCCTGAAAGTCCTGTTACACAGGAAGGTAATGGGTTCAGTGTCATTTGGGCTTACAACTCTTGAGCTAGTTTTTTCACTGTGGACTCTCACCACCAGAATCCCGACTTTCTTTGAGCGATTCATTGGTGAGAGGCTTAGAAATAAACACATTGCAAGGACTGTGCTTGGACCAATGATCAGGCTTGGACCACCACAGATCTGGTACTATTTGGGTGGTGGATCATTCGCAGCACTGCCATGACACTGATGTGTCGGTGGTGTGTTCGTGTGTGTTTTGCTGGTACGAGTGGATCAGACACAGCAGTGCTGCTGGAAGTTTTAAACACTTTGTTCACTCACTTGGAACAATGGTTACACCTCTACTGTATTGCTCCACCTTTTAGGTGTAAAGTTAGATACAGGAGCTCATCTGTTTTGGCACAGTTTGTGTTAGTCAAGGATGCTGGTGGCTGGACATTTTTGGTTGCTGGAGTATTTTCAGTCCAGCAGTGACACTGAGATGTTTAAAAACTCCAGCAGCACTGCTGTGTCTGATCCACTTATACCAGCACAACACACACCAGTGGTGTGCAGTCACGCCCTTCTAACCCTTCAGAGAAGGAGTAATAAACAGGTGCATGTAAAATATTCAATAAATATTTACCTCATGAATAGGGTCAAATCAAAAATATCAACCAAATCAAAATGCTACTCTGCATTTTCTTGGTTGCTCTAGGATGCATATCTGACTGAGAGTGATAGTAACCAATCAAATCTACTCATTAGAATGGCTCCTGTCTACGTGCCCCTTCTGATGATGATTTGAAGGGTGATGAGTCTATTAACGTACAGACAGGAAATCTGACCAATCAGATTCATGATTTTCAGTACGGGGGCTGGCCCTTAGCTGTCTAACCCTTCCCAGCATACTGAAGAAGGTGCTACGAATTCATCATTAATAAATAAACGTCACTGTCTGTGTGTATTCTAATGGATTTGGTTGCATTCATGGCCATGACACACTTCCGTTTTCAATTAGTATGGTTCGTAGGTTTTCACTCGCGTTGTTTATATGCACCAGCGTTCTCCAACCTTTCCACTTCTTTGCTAGCGCATATCAAAATGAGTGTTTGTTGTAAGGTTTTTTAGACAGAACAGTTTCAGAACTTACTGAAGAAATATTCAGAGTACTGTTTGCTCAGCGTTTGTGGAGTTTAAGTTTTCATAGCTTCCCAGAGTGACCTCAGGAGACAGTAAACATCCGTCGAGACACTTTATCATTTCTCCAAATACGAAGGTCTGTGGCAGACGTTTCATACCAGACCACTTGGTTGAACCAAAAACACCAGCAGGTCGGAGAAGACTGGCAAAATGTGCAGTGCCGCTGCTTTTTGAGTAGAATGACTACAGCACTGGCTGAACCCACCTTTGTGGAAGATCTATCAGCAGATCTTACAATTGATCAGGATTACTGTGCTGACCCTCAGCCATCATCTCTGGACATGTCTTGCACGGAAAATGAAGATCTGTCAGGTGAAGTGGAAGAGCTGAGAAATCAGCTACAGGAACTACAGGTCCTGGGTTCGGACTAATAAATCGTTTGCCGGCTCCGACGAGGATATTCGATTCTACACCAGATAACGTGTACAGTAACACCCCGAAAATTCACGATTCTCAATCTGCAGCTTCACGAATTTGCATATTTTTCCTTGGAACCTAACACTTAAATTGGCGGGTCCAGCAGATGTAATCCGTAGATTTTTTTTCTTGGCCGGTAAGTTGTATATATTGTACAAAGAGCATATTTGGCCAGATAATGTCAAATGACTTATTTTTATCTCAACAGATGCAGCAGTGGACTCTGGAGAAGTTTGGTTTGTGAATTTCTACTATCCTCGATGTTCCCATTGCCATGAGCTGGCTCCCACGGTGAGACTCCTTAACTCGCTTAGTTTATTCACAGTGGTAATAAGAAACACTTTGTGCAGGATATGTACAAAATGGAGCTCACAGTAATTTACAATATGTGCAACCTGCAGTAGAGGCTTTAAGATCTTGCTCTAGAGCCAAACACTAAACATCTGTATTCCTGTTATTTGTACTCCTTTCACCTTTCAGTGGCGGGAGTTTGCTAAAGAGATGGACGGTGTGATTAGGATTGGTGCAGTGAACTGTGGAGACAACACAAGGCTGTGTCGCAGTAAAGGCATCAGCAGCTACCCAAGCCTGTATGTCTTCAGAGCCGGCATGGTACGTGACAAACAGCCACTGTGCATCTCATTGTATGGTTACGTACACCGATCAGGCATAACATTATAGCCACCTCCTTGTTTCTACACTGTGTCCTTTTTATCAGTTTCACTTAGCATATAGAAGCACTTTGTAGTTCTACAATTACAGACTGTAGTCCATCTGTTTCTCTACATACTTTTAGTCCTCTTAACTCTGTTCTCTAATGGTTAGGACCAGGTCCTGTGTGGGTGGTGGATCGTTCTCAGCACTGCAGTGACACACTAGTGGTGTGTTAGTGTGTGTTCTACCGGTATGGGTGGATCAGACACAGCAGTGTATATAAGCATTTTTCTTTTAACTTCTCAACATAGTAGACCTGTACACACATCCTCAGAGCAGACGAATCCTCATGCACCCCCTGTGATGTTGGGAGTGTGGTCCCCAGGTTGGGAACCATGGGCCTAGGCTATATAAAATGGAGAATATAAGACATTGTGTGTATATGTATGTATGTATGTATGTATGTATATGTGTGTGTGTATGTGTGTGTATGTGTATATATATATACGTGTGTGTGTGTGTATGTGTGTGTGTATGTGTGTGTGTATATATATATATATATATATATATATATATATATATATATAATATAATATAAGACAATAGTACATATACAGAAAATAATGAAGTAGAGAATATGCCAAGCAGACATTGCAGGTTCTCATGGCCCCACGAAGAGTGATTGATATCCATTAGCTGGTACACGATCAAACAAGTCTGAATCTACAGTTACCCTTTTGAATTCTGCTGATTGTCTGTTTCTGTGCTCAGAATCCGGAGAAATACTATGGAGACAGATCTAAGGACAGCCTTACCAAGTTTGCAATGCAGTTCGTGACAACCAAAGTGACCGAGTTATGGCAAGGTACATTCACAATGGCAGCTCATTCAAAGTTTTCGGGTTCTCTTTGTATAGTGTGACATGTCAGTTTGTTCTTTTTTTTTTTTTTTTTTTTTTTAAGGGAACATTTTCAGTGAGATTGAACAAGCTTTTGCGTCCCATATGGGATGGCTCATTACATTTTGTGCTGACACTGGAGGTAAGATTTCAGAAGTTCAAATAATTACAAGAATGCAGATAAAAAACAAGATTATACATCAAAACTTGTTTATGGGGCTGGGCGATACGCCGGTGTTAATTTCTCATACGGTATGCATTTTCAAATACCTTCATACACAGCAGAAACACAGCTCTAACACACAGGCAGCAAATTATAGAATATTTTGCGCCGCTACGAGTAGAACTACATCACCGAACAGCATGCTGGGTAAAGCTCGCTGGCCAGGTAGCTTAACATACATCACAGCCTAGAAACAGTCTGTTAACAGCTGGGAAAGGCTCTGTCAGATTAAATAACAGAACACAGTACTGGATTATAAAGCAAGTGAGATCGGAGATGCAAAAGAAGAACCCCATTATGAACGCAGTAACTCTGGAGACTGGTTCAGAGTGATGATTAACTCACAGAATTCGGGGTATGTCTTACCAGAGTGAAAATACTTCACCCAAAAACAGGCACCTCTCTGTTTTAAGCTCTGTCTTTAAGACGTTAAAGACTGCACAAGAAAATCTCTTTACATTCAGCAACTGTTTCATGCATTCTGATTTGTGTAATTTTGTGGGGTGAAGTAAAACCTTACAGTAATTAAAGTATTTAATATTTACATATATATAACATATTCGGCCGGTTTTAGCGTGATCGGCTTCAGCCGGTCTCATGTAACCGATTCTGTGCCGGTCAACCACATGAACAGCACAGTGCTTTTACTAAATATAATTTGTAATTCAGTTCATAATGCAAAGTTTCAGGCACTCGATGGTTTGTTTAAGAGACATGTTTAAGGGTTTGACATGATGAGGAGGAAGCGTTACATGTTTCAGCTGTGTTTTGAGTGCTGCTTTGCTAGTCAACTAACTAGTCTCCCTAAATATCGCATTAATGATGATAGACTAGGGACACTACTAAGGAGTTAGTAATTCATTTTGAACACAACCATGTCTCCAGCATGGAAACTTTTACAGCAGGCTTCTTGGAGTACATATATGGAGAACATAAGCCGTGAAGGATCAACTCCTGGTCCTAAAACAAAGCAAACAAAGTCAAAGAGGCTAAAGCTAGCAGCAGCGCAGAGTCAGGCACAAGCCAGTGATACAAATTTTTGGCCATACCGCCCAGCCCTACTTGTTTATAAATTGTCATTAATGTCTCCTCCCATACTGATAACTACTTTCCTCATGCTGAAATGCTAATAAAGCATTTTTGCAATTCTGTTGAAATATTGCTTTTATTTACAGACTGTCTGGAAGCACAGACAAAACAGAAGCGTGCTGGAATGTTGGTATGCATATCAGTGATTTTTTTTTTTTTGTAATACATAAACGAAAAATCCAAATTGAAAAAGAATCACATTTTTTTCTGGGTTCAGCTTAGGTTTGAACAAGAATTTTTATGTCGGTGCATTACTAGGTCCATGTTATGATATAGAAGTGGGTGTGTGTTTGCAGAACGGTCTGGTGAAGGTGGGCTGGATCGACTGCACCATGCACACTGATCTGTGTAAAAGTTTTTGATGTCGTGACCAGGCACAACAGCTCTGTTTCCCCCTGGAAGCTCCTTTATGCAGGAGGGCAGCGTGCTGGTAAGATTCCATTAAGATTAATTGCTTTTTTTAAAAATAATATTATACTTAATACTATAATACTTATTACTATACACAGTGGGGCAAAACGTATCTTAGTCAGCCACTGAATTTGCAAGGTCTCCTACTTAGAAAGATGAGAGAGGTCTGTAATTTATCGTGGGTACACTTCAACTATGAGAGACAAAATGAGGAAAAAATCCAGGAAATCACATTGTAGGATTTTACTGTAAAATAATTTAATTGTAAGTTATGGTGGAAAAAAAGTATTTGGTCAATAACAACTCAATACTTTGTAACATATAACCTTTGTTGGCAATGACAGAGGTCAAACGTTTCCTGTAAGTCTTCACCAGGTTGGCACACACTGGAGCTGGTATTTTGGCCCATTCCTCCATGCAGATCTCCTCTAGAGCAGTGATGTTTTGGGGCAACACGGACTTTCAACTCCCTCCACAAATTTTCTATGGGGCTGAGGTCTGGAGACTGGCTAGGCCACTGCAGGACCTTGAAATGCTTTTTATGGAGCCACTCCTTCGTTACCCGAGCGGTGGGTTTGGGATCATTGTCATGCTGGAAGACCCAGCCACGTTCCATCTTCAATGCTCTCACTGATGGAAGGAGGTTTTGGCTTAAAATTTCACGATACATGGCCTCGTTCATTCTTCCCTTAACACGGATCAGTCGTCCTCTCCCCTCTGCAGAAAAACAGCTCCAAAGCATGATGTTTTCACCCCATGCTTCCCAGTAGGTATGGTGTTCTTGGGATGCAACTCAGCATCCCTTTTCTTCCAGTTGAGTTTTTACCAAAAAGGTCTTGATATTATACCACTATGAAATTTCTCCCAATCCTCTTCTGGATCATCCATATGCCTCTCTGGCAAAACTCAGACGGGCCTGGACATGCACTGACTGGCTTAAGCAGGGGGTCATCAGGCATTCATCAGGTCCCTCCGTGTAGTATCTGGATTTTTGCTCATCGTTCTCATGATCATTTTGACCCCACGGGATGAGATATCTTGTGTGGAGCCCCAGATCGAAAAAAAAAGGAATTATCAATGTCTTGTATGTCTTAACAATTGCTCCCACAGTTTGATTTATTCACACCAACCCTGCTTGGCCTATTGTAGATTCACTCTTCCCAGCCTGGTGCAGTCTACAATTTTTCTTCCTGGTTGTCCTTCAGGACAGCTCTTGGTCTTGGCCATCATGATTGAGTTTGGAGTCCGACCTGTTTGAGGCCTGTGGACAGGTGTTCTTTTATTATACGATTAACGAGGTCAAACAGGTGCCATTAATACAGGTAACGAGTGGAGGAGAGAAGAAGCTCTTAAAGAAGAAGTTACAGGTCTGTGAGAGCCAGAACCCTTACTTGTAATTGGGTGACCAAATACTTATTTTCCACCATTATTTACAATGAAATTATTAAAAAATTCTGCAATGTGATTTCCTGGATTTTTTTTCTCATTTTGTCTCTCATAGTTGAAGAGTACCTATGATGAAAATTACAGACCTCTCTCATCTTTCTAAGTAGGAGAACTTGCACAATCAGTGGCTGACTAAATACTTTTTTGCCCCACTGTAGTTGTTCATGTTATTTTGTGTGTACTGTGTATATGTGTGTATATGACTAGAGATTATGACATTACCTGTTTGAAATCACATCATTATTTACATTTTTACCTCATTACTAGTCCCAAATTGCCCCTGTCCCAACTTTTTTTGGAATGTGTTGCATGAAATGCAGGAGTGGATGCTTATTAGCAACTGAAATGTTGATTAAAATGCAAACATGGGTTCATATTGTCTGCAATGAAATAATAGTAAAAAGGACACTGGAGATTATTTTAATTTGCATTTTCCATACTGTTCCACCTTTTTATGATTTGGAGTTGTAGAATGAAGGGAATAGAGATTAGGGAACCCTTTCTGACTATAAGAACGGGTGCATTAAATGGATAAGTAAGCAAGTTAATTTTATTTTTTTTTTTTTAAACATCACATCATCATCTGGGGCTATTCATGACAGTAACAAGGTTGTAACGATACCTATCGGACGCACGTCTTTTTTAATGAACGTGGAGTAAACACAGACATGGGGAGGACATTCAAAATCCAGACAGGTGGAGTTTGAGGTTGGGACCGAACTAGGAAATTCTGTTGCTGGAGCACCACGACTTGTGCCTGACAACACTGATTTAATGATTCGTCCACAGTTTTGTGTATCAGCACTTTTCCATTCCTCTAAATGACTGATGTGGTTGATTTCCGTCCTAGTTTCTGAAGACTCTAGATGCCAGAGAGATCTACACGCAGGTGCTGCAGCACATGCCAGACCTCGAGCTTCTCACCAAGCACAACTTTGAGGTACTACGGCTGAACAAAGGGATACGGCATTATTTAAAGCCTTACTTTGCCGCTTACTCTCATGAATACGCAAGTATGCAATGACAAAGCAGCAACACCATGGCTGTGTTAACATGCAGTCTAGAAATCTCCCTTTACTCACCGGCATAAAACACAAGAACGAAATGTGATAAACACATAGACACACATTAAGAGTTGTCCAGAAGCTGTGGCTGTGCACGTGTCCATGTGTGAATTTACTCCTTCTAATGGTTCATGTCAAACATGTCATGTTAACGTCTTTATGTGATTTTAGGACAAGTTGTCTCAACACAGGTGGCTGGTCAGTTTCACCTTTGGCGAGAACATGGCTGCTCATGAATACAAAAAACTCGGTGCTCTACTGAAAGACTCGCACATACAGGTAAGGGTTCTCTTATTGTAGAACTTATATTATGGATTTACAGGAAATCCCCTAGATACGAACCAGTTCTGTCCCGAGAGTGGGGTCACATGTCCAAAAGTTTGTATATCCAACATATTTAGTCTAAGCATCCGGCTTGTGAGCCTCCAACTTGCATACTTTAATTTTAGTGTCCATTGTTATGGATCGCCACTTCTTGGTGAGATCATCGCTGCTTTTCCACTTCATACTAGACAGTTGGTGTCACGATCTTACCGGATGGTACCATCATTTAAAATGTATTGCAGGTTTATCAGTTGAAGGTTCGCACCTAGTGGACTTGGTATATATTCAATTACATTTATAATAGATTTCTATTAGGGACGTCTTTAATCATTTTGTAATGTTATTAACCATATTATCAATGTTTGACAATATCGTGGGGGCTTTGTAGGTCACATCACATGACCCCAACTTCCTGACGGTGGTGAGGTGAGGTCTGTCGGTGCATTTCGGTTCACTGACACCATTAAATCCAGCTCTCGTAGTTAATTGAAGTGGTTAAGTTCGGGTGGTTTCTGGCACCCTTGTATGTTGCACTTCACCAGAGCTTCCCGAATCCGAGTGCTCCTCATGATAGACTGGGTTGGTTGTATTGTAGCATGAGTGACGTCCAATAAGGGTGTCCCACACATCAAATATGGTAAAGAGCACTATTGGCTTATAGAGTGCAGAGTTTGTAGGGCTAGGTAACAATTTCAGCCACTCCATTATAAGGCTTTGCACATTACTGTGTGACAGCGGGGTTTTCCACACACATTTACATGTATTGTACTGTGCATGTACAGGTAGGCAAGGTGGACTGTGTGTCAGAGGCAGACTTGTGCGCCTCCCTGTACATCCAGAAACCTTGTGTGGCTGTTTTTAAAGGCATTGGCTTTCACGACTTTGAGATCCACCATGGTGAGTTAATTAAATAACATTCACTTCCTGAACAGCCTTAAAGCGCATACGTAACACACTCCATTTATCAATGGTTCACCAAAACTTGCTTTAATCACATGCTTGATTTGCCCATGGGAATATGCAGCTACTTTTTAATTCCACTGTAATGTTTGCTGTATCTGCCTTTGTAACTTGTTTTCAGGTAAAGATGCTCTGTATAACATTGTGGCGTTTGCCAAGGAGAGTGTGAATGCCCACGTCACTACTTTGAGACCAGAGAATTTTCCCCAGAATGACAACGTACCCTGGCTAGTGGACTTCTTTGCTCCAGTGAGTTTATTATATTCATTTCTTTTCTTATTCTTTAATTAGGATTTCTTTGTACAGGTATGTGCCATTTTAATGACCACATTATGCTCTGTGAGACCGGACCGGACCCAGTCACATAGTACTGCTACTGTAATGTGAACATAAAGGGTATTTTCACAAGAAAACTGAGTGCAAACAATATGTCAGTGTGTCAGAGATGGACAGGAGTGGAACGCTAACACCCAGCATCGGAAGCCTAAGCTGTTATACATATCACTCCCTCCAGAAAAAACATAACACTGTGGTTCTTCAGTTCCAAGCACACCTTGACAATCACACACACTGTATAACCGAAATATAAAAGCGCATGAAAGAATATAAACATAAACAAACATACCTCGCTGGCTGCACACAACATAGAGGGAATGAGTCCGCTTGATGAAACACTAATTGCCAGAACAGGCAATGCAATATCACCTTTAAACACTTTAAATCTTTAAAGTAGCACTTTAAACCTACTAGTGGGAAGTCACAGCGGTCAAATGACCGGTGCTCAGCACTTCTAAGTATACGTACAGTGGGGCAAAAAAGTATTTAGTCAGCCACTGATTGTGCAAGTTCTCCTACTTAGAAAGATGAGAGAGATCTGTAATTTTCATCATAGCTACACTTCAACTATGAGAGAGAAAATGAGAAAAATAAATCCAGGAAATCACATTGTAGGATTTTTAAAGAATTTAATTGGAAATCATGGTGGAAAATAAGTATTTGGTCACCCACAAACAAGCAAGATTTCTGACTCTCACAGACCTGTAACTTCTTTAAGAAGCTCTTCTGTCCTCCACGCGTTACCTGTATTAATAGCACCCGTTTGACCTCGTTATCTGTATAAAAGACACCTGTCCACAGCCTCAAACAGTCAGACTCCAAACTCAACCATGGCCAACACCAAAGAGCTGTCGAAGGACACCAGGAAGAAAATTGTAGACCTGCAGTAGGCCGGGAAGGAGCTACTAGTAGGAAGTAACAGTGGTCAAATGACTGGCGCTCAGCACTTCTAAGTATATGTAGGTGAAACCGGGTCACTGCTTGTGTCCATGTTCTAAGAGTTCATGTGCAACACAGACTGTCATGTAGTTCCTACTTTTAATGCAAAGTAAATCAGTATTCATGAAAATAAATAAAGAATATTTAAACAAAACATGGTATTTATGGCACTAAACCGTTTCCAATTTGCCCAGCTGTACATCCAAAGTTCAGATAGATTTTTATTTCCTATTATATTATATAATTTTTTATAATTAAGCCCTCGGTCATTAAAGTGGACAGATGTAGAACGGATTCTGGTTAAATGGTGCTTACCTGTATCTTTCACTGTGACTGGCAGTAACAGAGGTCATGTCTCCTTCACTGAGACTGGCAGTTGGGGACAAAAGACCACACCTCCTTCAACAGGGCTGATGGAGACACCCTAACACACTTCTTTGAGCAAGACCACTGTTCTGTTGACATCAGAGAAATTTGTCTAGTCAAAATGCGTCGAGAACCGAATTCAACAAGTTCTGTGGTGGTCAAGAACCTAGGTATCGCTGTATATAGTATATCATTGAATCTAGATTAGAATATGTAGTATATAAGTACATTTATTTAATGTGGTGTTCGGACAATTGCATAACGTGCAACTTCACAGAACATATCGTGGACGTTAAACGATGCCTACCTGTACTCCGCAATAAGGAATAGAGAAGTGAAACTGATTGTCTGTGTGTTGTAGTGGTGTCCGCCATGTAGAGCCCTGCTTCCTGAGCTCAGAAAAGCCTCCATTCAGCTTCATGGTCAGATGAGATTTGGCACTTTGGACTGCACCATACATGAGGGTCTCTGCAACATGGTGAGAAACACTTGGACATAATGCAGTGTGTAGGTGTAAGCAACTTTTAAACCATGCCACCATGTACAGTCTTGTGGAAATATTTGAACCCCTGGTCATGATTTTATTATATTTGAAATGAATTTAAGCTTAAAAATCTTTTTACATACAGTACTGGGCAAAAGTCTTAGGCCACCATTCGATTTGTTTGTTTTAGCAGTATTTGACCATATGTAACGTATTGCTGATTTGACCAAAAATTTCAAACTTGGATTTGTCACTCCATAATACTCTTTTCTACTGATTTTCATCGTAACCTTTTTGAACTTTAACATATCTTAATAGTCTTTTCAAAAGACTGTTCCTGATGAAGCTGCCATATGCTGCTTCTGCTCAAGTGTAAGGGGAGGTCACACTTGATGCTTGCCACTGTAGCCTATATAAGCTGGTTTTCAGATTTGTTTTTTCAAATTGTTCATACTCCATGCAAATCTCCTGTATTTCATGGCTGTAGAAACAATTATATATCATCATTATGCCATTGCTAAAACAATGGTATGTCTAATCAAATGGTGGCACACATTCTTTGTGTCTCGCTCTCTGTGAGCCTGCCAGTTGTTCTTGTGTGGTGGCGATGATGGTGTTTGGCATGAACTGATTGGTCTCGCTATGTCTTGACCAATCGCCGTACCCTTTCATTTCTGAGTTCCTATACACGGCGTTCTAAGGACTATAATCATCGACAGTTCCTGCTTTGTGAACACGTGATAAAAGGGGCACAGTTGAGAACTATGAAAAAGTTCGTATGGTGCAACAGTGCCTTGTACGTTATGTAGTACATGGCTGCATATAGCTTTTATATTTCTGTTTTACTTTTGGTTTTATTACTATATTATGTTATATGAAAGATACTATTATATATACAGAAAGTTGCTTGTTATTTTTGTATATTCATAATCAGCTTTACCTGTTTATGCTGGTTCCAAAAATAAAACAGTAGTAGATACTAGAGATTAATGGCATTTTGAAATAATTGTCATCGGGCGATATCTGCACTTAAATCGGCTGGTATATCCACTCTCCAGAAATAGTGGGGTAAATGAACTTTCAGCTCATAAACTGGTACTACTGAGAGACTAAAAACGAAGAGATGCTGAGAGAACATTCAGTGACTGCTTTTAACTGGAACTAAAAGTAAAAGTTGATGATACCATGTGCACTACTCTAACATTGTTCATTTTTTGTTTATTACCGTATTTTCCGGACCATAAAGCGCACCGGATTATAAGACGTGATATCAATGATCGGCTGCTAATGGGTCTATTTTCATACATAAAGCGCACCGGGTTATAAGACGCATTAAATGAAACAAAACTCTTAAGTTCCGTCGGAAGCTCAGTTTGGTCTTTACCTGGCGCAGGGCGTCTTCTTGCTTCCTCCACTTCCGTACCATTGATCCGTTAATGTTGAATTCTCTCGCAGCTGCTCTATGTCCATGTTGTACTGCGTGACTGATAGCGTTGTGTTTGAAATCCGCTTCGAAAATGAATGAATGAATGCACGTACCCTAATGCTGAAGCACATACCGTATTACTACTACTCCGTGATGCTGCGCACTACGGTGGCCGTAAGCTTAGTAACTTACCAAAGCCGTGTACCATCTACAATCGGTTCTAGAATTAATTCATACATTAGACGCACCGCATTTTAAGGCGCACTGTCGATTTTTGAGAAAGTTAAAGGATTTTAAGTGCGCCTTATGGTCCGAAAAATACGGTAAGTTCAGCTATTTGGTGTCTCAATTATGGTTATTAGTTCTATCAGTTGCAAAAAAAAAAACAGTTGTGATCTTAGGCATTATCTGTCAGTCACCCTGCTCTCTAAATGTTGGCATAGACAAATAAAAAACCCATATCGGTAGCCCATTAGTAGATACCTCACTCTATGGCTAAATTGACCTTATTTGCACCAGAGCTTAGCAGATTCAAATGGAAAACAGTGTTGGAACAGGCCTATCAGTGAGTCTACGATAAGTAAGTTTCTGCATAGAAGTGGGTGACACAATGATATCAGATCGTGATTAAAATATCTCCACGATCTGCCTTAGCAGAGAGGTCACGAGTACAGTACTGTCAATCACATCAGTTTGTTTGCCATGTTCAGTTGCAATTAATCATGAAATCCAACATGAAAATGAATCCGGTATATGAAATTTTGCCAGACCACCCTAATTCTGCATATCACCTTACCAGTTACAGACACGCAACCCTCCCTATTGTTTTGCTTTGTTATGTTTCCGATAGATTGATAAATCTCGCAAATCTCAGCTCTTGTTTTTCAAGTAGGGTGCAGAGCAGAAGCCGCAGAAGGCAGGAAACCAAGGTTTATTTCCACCCTGCTTCCTGCAGTCAACTTGCACTGGCATTTTGCTTAGCTGTGACCTCTGTATATGTCAGCGGATAAATATTATACTGACTTCTGAAAAAATTAACATCCTCATTCTTGCACGTTATCCGGGTTAACATTGCATGTGGCCAAACCTGCAAAATATTCAGCTTTATTTGTCTCAGCAGCCAATAATTGACCAGGAAATCGGCAAGAATTAAACAATTATAGTACTGTGCAAAAGTCTTAGACCACCATTTGTTAGAACTACCATTGTTTTAGCAACAAATCTGGTGGCCTAAGACTTTTACACTTAAGTAACTTAGTATGGGGTCGTCTTTCCCTGTGTTTTCCTTAAATGTTTGTCTTTTGTTAAATGTTTCTCTAGAATGGGTTTTGTTGCAGCAATAAGCAGTTACGAGTAATTGGTGGCACTGGTCTCAGGAGTGCATTTTCTTAGTTCTTGCTCATTTTCTGACCAATGATTTGTTTTTAGAATCATTAAAAGCTTAAGAGTTTGCTTGGTCCTATGTTTTTTGCCAAGGGGTACATGGATAACAAATAAGCACTTGTTTATAGCTTCTATTCATCTTGCATTCATGGAGTCGCTTTTCGTGGGGCGTTCTGCCACCTGTTTTGTAGATTTTCACAGTCATTGTGTTCTCGGTCATGTCCACTGCTGATCATTGTCTTAGGCTTAAACAGTCCCTCTTTGTCTTTGCAGTACAACATTAATGCCTACCCAACCACCGTCATCTTCAACAAGTCCAGCATCCACGAGTACGAAGGTCACCATTCAGCCGACGGCATTCTGGAGTTCATTGAGGTTAGCTGATGCCAGAGAGCTGAAAAATAGTTCAGCACGTTTCAATCCGTACACAGTTTATATAACTTCACTAATTTTCCCATTTCAGTCTCATTTTTTTGCCATTTAAACAGTGTGGAAGGAACTGTTTTGGCAGTCCTCTGACAGCTTTGATATGGCCCTGTACTACAGTATAGAAACAGGTTACAAAACACTAAAACTGTTATGCTTTCATCTAGCCATGCTGTGAGGAGTTTCAGAGTAATGTTAACAGCATTATTGTTGGAGAAAACTCCAGTTCTTGCTCACTATAACAAGCACATACCACAAGAATAAAGCGAGTCATTGCAAATCTTTATTGGCAAATTTTTCATTATATGTTAATATCTTTTTAAGAAATTTTATGTACAGATTTTTCCCAGTGAGTGTGATATTTTAATTGTATTTAACATGGGCAATTGTATTTTGACAAACTCCGAGCACCTCAGAGCAGACAAAGCCTTGAAGCAAAACCTGAAGCAGTAAATAGTTTAATGCTGTCATAAAGGCAAATAAACATGAATCTAAACAGATTTGGCTTGGATAGGTAGCAATATACAGTGGAGTAAAAAAGTATTTAGTCAGCCACTGATTGTGCAAGGTCTCCTACTTAGAAATATGAGAGAGGTCTGTAATTTTCATCATAGCTACACTTCAACTATGAGAGACAAAATGAGAAAACAATATCCAGGAAATCATATTGTAGGATTTTTAAATAATTTAATCATGAATCATGGTGGAAAATAAGTATTTGGTCCATGTTGCCCCAAAACATCACTGCTCTAGAGGAGATCTGCATGGAGGAATGGGCCAAAATACCAGCTACAGTGTGTGCCAACCTGGTGAAGACTTACAGGAAATGTTTGACCTCTGTCATTGCCAACAAAGGTTATGTTACAAAGTATTGAGTTGAACTTTTGTTATTGACCAAATACTTATTTTCCACCATAATTTACAATTAATTATTTAAAAATCCTACAATGTGATTTTCCTGGATTTTTTTTTCTCATTTTGTCTCTCATAGTTGAAGTGTACCTATGATGAAAATTACAGACCTCTCTCATCTTTCTAAGGAGGAGAACTGCACAATCAGTAGCTGACTAAATACTTTTTGCCCCACTGTAGCTGGAGGCTGCCATTTTTTTTGCTCTTTCATGATGAAACTCTGAGACGTCCAAAACACTCTCTTTGCTGACTCGATTGCAAAATCGCTCTTCATTTAAATCCCCCATTTTACTAGTACGAGCTGTTCCTTTTGGTATTACAGGTTTAAGCTTGAAATTAGTGTTAGGCATGGGCATGTGCAATAGCTTTGTTACTGTTTCTTTGAAACGGTTTATAATGATAGTCATTTCTTTTATTATTATACCGTTTTGCACTAGAACAAAGAGCTATGAGACAATTAGGTCATTGGCAAATGGGATGAACAGACTTTGTTCATTGCAAACTTGAAGTACCACCCAAATCTGCATATGACAGCCAATCAGAAAGCCTCACGCATGCTGAAGACATTGAAAGTAGGAGGGGTTAAACTGCTATTGGCTTTTTCAGGACTTGGTGAACCCTGCGGTGGTGACATTGGACCCGGACTCCTTCCAGGAACTGGTGAAGAGGAGGAAGCATGCAGAAACGTGGATGGTGGACTTTTATGCTCCCTGGTGCGGCCCATGCCAGGCTTTGCTTCCTGAGTGGAGGCGGATGGCTCGGGTACATCTTGAAATGTTTCAGATGTTTACATTACGTACTTGCGTGAAGACTGCTGTAGTCCGTATTGTCAATTAACATGTTCTGAGTAGTCTTTTGTACTTCCTGTGTTTAGATGCTGAACGGGGTGATAAACGTGGGAACGGTGGACTGTCAGAAGCACCAGTCATTCTGTCGGAGCGAGAACGTGCGCGCGTACCCCGAGATCCGACTGTTCCCTCAGAACAGCAACCGCCGAGACCAGTACCAGTACGATCAGTCATTAACACAGCACGACACAAAGCACAACCTCACATATCAGTGCTGGTGTTAAAACATAGAATGGCTTGTAATTTATTTTTTTTATTATTTTTTTTGTTTTTTGTTTTTTACGTCACATCAGCATCAATGGCTATTCGTGACAGGAGCAAGGTTATAGCAGTACAGTGGTACCGCAGTTCTTGTAGTTAATTCGTTAAGGCTTGTTGAGAACCGAAAATAAGTACAGAACATTTTCCCCATAAGGAATAATGTAAATTGAATGAATCCGTTATGGCTGTGTGTGCCTGCGTGACGTGGATCAGGGACCGAGTGTGCCAATTCTCAAAGCTGAATTTGACAACTGACTGAATTAAAGTCAGTGTTTTTGTGGCCATAGAGTTATGATCATTGACATGCCAGGGGCCCAAATGCCCAGTCAGGGCCCTCAGGGGCTCCATGGGCATGACATGTCTCCTCAGATTGCACCCAAGACCAAGCATGCAGAATTTCATGGCTGTAGGTCGAAAGCTGACTGAGTTACAGTCATTGATCTGCCAGGGGCCCCAATGCTCAGTCGGGGCCCTCACGGGCCCCAAAGCCATCACTTGCCACCTCAGGGTGGACCCGGGACCAAGCTTTCCGAATTTTGTGGCCATAGGTCCAAAACTGACCGAGTTACACTCGATGACCTTCCAGGGGCACCAGTTCCCAGTTGGGGACCTCAAGGGCCCCAAAGGAATCACGTCACCTCAGGTTGCACCCGGGACCAAGTTTTCTGAATTTCATGGCTGTAGGTCCAAAACTTTCCATAAACACCTGCAGGACTGAAACCCCATTATTTCCTATGGGGCAAAAATTTGGGACTTTGAGCACCACAAGCACCATTTTCCCGTATGGGCTCTACGACCATGCCGAATTTCATGTTTGTAGCTCAAAAATTGACCAAATTACGCAGTTTAAAAAAAATCCCATTCAAGTGAATGTGACTTTTTTTCGCACAAATGCGAGTGTAGCTTCTCCCAGCTGTATACAAGCACACTTTTACAGAACATGCCGGACGTTTTGGTGTCAATATCTCAAACTGTAGGAGGAGATGCAGGCAGAAAATCGGGTGGAATAATAATAAAAATATTTGGAAGAACAATTGGTGACAAGTTAGTTAGTTTAAAACACTTAGATTAACCTACATGTGTGATAAAAACATCCGAGTTTGTACAGAATACAACCTCCTAGAACCTGGAATTATATCAGACTAGACATTTTACTGGCATCTGGGTTTTGTCACTGAAAAGACATGTAAACAAAATCGCAGGCCTCCCTGTCATTTATGTCCTCTGTAGTCTATACTCACAGTATTACAACTCACAATGCTGGTATTCTCCTACACCTAAGGAACCTGATATGAGAATGTAACCGATAAATTAGTCACAGAAAATTGTGACACAAACACACTTTACAAAAACATACATTGAACCATTTCACTCAACAACTTTCAAACCACAAAGATTAGTGCTGTGCTTTCATTCTGCTTAACCACAGTGCCCATTACATGCATTGTCAACCAGATTTTTCTCACAACACACTTTCCCTTTGTTTGTACCTGTTACCCAGTGTTATAGGTAGTAAACTCTTAAATACAAAAGGTTTCCAGAATTTCTGTTTACTGACTAAATGAACAGATATGAATATTCTTTATAAATACATTCATAGGTTCACACCAATAGCAAACTATTTTCTTGACAAAGCTTCTGTATTAATGTCTTCCATTGTCTTTTTTAATCCAACAGTAGCTACGATGGCTGGCACAGAGATGCCTACTCCCTGAAGACCTGGGGGCTCAGGTACGTTTCCTATAACTCTGTGCAATACAGTTTATCAGCCTCCAACACACACAAACACAGCAAGAAGTTCCTGGATTCAATCCCAGGGTGGAGCGGCCTGAGTCCTTTCTGTGTGGAGTCTGCATGTCCTCCCAGAGTCTATGTGGGTTTACTCTGGGTACTCCGGTTTCCTCCCACAGTCCAAAGACATGCATGTTAGGTTAATTGATTACTCTAAATTGGCATTGACTTGAGTGTATATACATATATATGATTAGCCTTGATGTAATCTTGTGTATAGACATCACCTTGTGTGTGTGTGTGTTGCTGAAATGGCCATTGATGGTGATAGCAGTGACATTAGATTAAAAAAAACTGTGTAGCTGATTTTGTTTTTTTTAATTCAGGCAAAAAGTAAATTGTTCATCTCATAGGGCAAGTTCCATAGACATTATTATTCGGAGTCCCTGGAAAATAAACGTCTTAATGTGCCCCATTTTAACAAAAACAATCAAATGAGTAGTGAGTAGGATGCACTGAAATTTTTAACCTTGAAGAGGGAGAAACTGGTCTGAAATGTTTAACCTGAAAAAAGGCTACAGTTAACATGAGTGGAGACAAATACAGATAGCAAATGGGGCTTAGGAAACAACACTGACCACTTCAGACAAGGGGTTTAAATAGCAGGGGATGTGATTAAGGAAATACTGTTCAGATTAAATTAATTAATACTCTGGTGATTGAGATTACAGGTGATGGTTTTTTTGTTTTTTTTTCGTAGCTCTATGCCACGTGCCTCTGTAGATTTGTCACCTGAAGATTTTAAGAGGAAAGTTCTGGAAGGGAAGGAGCACTGGGTGCTGGACTTTTATGCCCCGTGGTGTGGCCCATGCCAACAATTTGCACCCGAGTTTGAGGTTCTCGCTCGGGTAAGTTCGTTTGCTACTCATGGTTCAAGTACCAATTATGAACACTGCTTTTAATTTACCCTTAATTAAAGTTCTCCGTTTTTACTGTGGGAATCATTGTCTTGTTACAACCTGTTGTAGGTCTTCTTAGGCTTGTGGGAAGCAGTGGTGTGTGATACTGGGGGAAAAATATGTCATTTTTTTTATGGAATTTTATTGATAATGATAATTAGATTATACTTTGGCAGTGTATAACTTGGGTCTAGAGTATTCAAATGTTATTTGAGCCCATGTGTCTCAAGCACCTGAATTGGCACCATGTCTTTCGCCATGTAACTGATAACAGCATTTGTTATGTCTTGCCTTCTGTTGCTTTTCTTGTTGCAATGCACTTTCTTTTGAAGAATGCTACCTCTAAAGTTGCTGAGTGTTTTTTTTTTTGGCTGGTACCTTGGCTGGTTTAAGCCTTTCGTGGGCATCTGACTCCCGAAGTTTGTCATTAACCTTCATGTTCACAGATGGTAAAACAAGTTAGATGTTGAGCTGTCTTTAACACTGACCGTGTTCCGACATGGTTCTCAGATTGCTATCTTTTGAGTAACATCTGTCTTTTCAAAACCAAACCACCTCCACGTGAGTCTAAATCTAGACTGCGTGGCTGGTGGTGTCTGTATTTTGTCTCCTGGTGCACTTTGTTCACTCATTTTTAACTTCAGTCATACTCTTGGGTAAAATGCTAGCCTGAGCTGGGGCACTCGGTGCACATGTGCAGTCTGTCCTACCTCAGTACATGACGCAGTGAATACATGAACACTTAAAGTGTGTTTCTGACTGTTGCAAAGTGAGTGACATACTCGATAATGTCACTTCACACACTGTTAAAACAACAATTAAGACATTATATATATATACATACATACATATCGCACACCCCTACTTCGAAGTTTCCTAGATAATCATGAGTGGTTGTGGGGGTCACATGATATGGGATACATCACCATTTCTTAAAACCACATCTTGCTAGTTGCAGCAGATCTTATCTCTGTATGTCTGACTGTTGATTCTCACATCCAACAGACTTGGAATGAGAAATGCAGGGTGATTAATTCACGTTACCTTAGCTTGAAACGTTCAGTTACTGGTACAACTCCTGCTAGCTCACATTTGTGAACAAGTATCTCGAATGGAGCTTCTATCATGTTTTCCAGCTGTCACTGGACTTCACAGGTAGCTGTAGTTATATCTTTAAATTGATTGACACACAGAACGAAGGAGGGATTTTCCCATTATAATCAACTCCTGGTATCTGAGTACAGTGGTTCTCGATGTATTTTGATGTATTTCTCAAGCTGCCACTGTTGGGTCCTGGAGCAAGTCCCTTAACCCACTATTGCTTGGATTGTAAGAATGTATCAATTGTAAGTCGCTCTGGATAAGAGTGTTTGCTAAAGGAAATAAATGTAAATTAGTCAAAGACAACACAAGTAAACACAAAATGCAGTTTTTAAATGAAGGTGTTCCAAACCTACATGACTCTGTGTGAAAAGTGATTGCCCCCTCTTGGTAAAACATAACTATAGTTTATCACACCTGAGTTCACTGTCTCTAGCCACACCCAGGCCTGATTATTGCCACACCTGTTCTCAATCAGGACGTCACTTAAATAGGACCTGCCTGACAAAGTGAACTACACGAAAAGATCCTTAAAGCTACACATCATGCCAAGATCCAGAGAAAGAAAGTAATTGAGATCTATCAGTCTGGAAAGGGTTATAAAGCCATTTCTAAAGCTTTGGGACTCCAGCGAACCACAGTGAGAGCCATTATCCACAAATGGCGAAGACATGGAACAGTGATGAACCTTCCCAGGAGTGGTCGGCTGAACAAAATTACCCCAATAGTGCAGCGACGACTCATCCAAGAGGTCACAAAAGACCCCACAACAACATCCAATGAACTGCAGGCCTCTCTTGCCTCAGTTAAGGTCAGTGTTCAAGCTTCTACCATAAGAAAGAGACTGGGCAAAAATGGCCTACATTTCCAAGACGAAAACCACTGCTGAGCAAAAAGAACATTTAAAGCTCGTCTCAATTTCTCCAGAACACATCTTGATGATCTCCAAGACTTTTGGGAAAACATTCAGTGGACTGACGAGACAAAAGCTGAACTCTTTGGAAGGTGTGTGTCCCATTACATCTGGTGTAAAAGTAACACAGCATTTCAGACAAAGAACATTATAGCAACAGTAAAATATGGTGGTGGTGTGTGATGGTCTGGGGCTGTTTTGCTGCTTCAGGACCTGGAAGACTTGGAGCTATAAATGGAGCTATGAATTCTGCTGTTTACCAAAAAAACCTTGAAGGAGAATGTCCAGCCATTGTTTGTTGACCTCAGTGAAAAACGAACTTGGTTCTTCAGCAGACAATAATCCAAACACACCAGCAAAGTCCCCACCTCTAATGGCTACGAAATACAAAAGACGACTTTGGAGTGGCCTAGTCAAAGTCCTGACCTGAATCCTATTGAGATCCTGTGGCATGAACTTAAAAAGACCATTCATGCCCGAAAACCCTCAAATCTGGCTGAATTACAACACATCTGCAAAGATGAGTGGCCAAAATTCCTCCCCAACGCTGTACATTTACAGCATTTAGCAGACACCCTTATCCAGAGCGACTTACAATTGATACATCTTACAATCCAAGCAATTGTGGGTTAAGGGTCTTGCTCAAGAACCCAACAGTGGCAGCTTGGCATATGTGGGATTTGAACCCTGGACCTTCTGGTCCATAGTCCAGTACCTTACCCGCTAGGCTACCACAGCTGTAAAAGACTCATTGCAAGTTATCACATTGGTTGCAGTTGTTGCTTCTAAGGGTGGCCCAACCAGTTATTAGCTTTAGGTGGCAATCACTTTTTCACACAGGGAAAACAGAAACACTTAAGTGTGACAAACATGCAAAAAAAATAGGAAATCAGGGAGGGGCAAACACTGTTTCACATCACTGTACTTATCATTTACGTACCATAGTATCCACTATAGAAAGAATAGACCGCTCTACCAAACCCTCATTAAATTCCCCAGTTCATGATACATTAACTTGTGATGGATTTGTCGGAACATATCTCCTTTGTAAATCAGGGAGCACCTGTGCAATAAAACTCCATTAATGCCTATAATGCCTTATACATGTACAGTGTGGATTTTCTGGGGTCTGGAATGGATTCATTAAATTTACATTATTCATTAAGGGAAAAATTGCTGCTGAATGTTGCTGATAAGTTTCGATGATTGTGTGAACAGTCGACTGCTCTTTGTTGAGAAATTAGTGAGTGAAACCTTAAGGTCCATTGAATGACTGAGTGAGTTGGGTTTCAGGCCAGTCATGAATGAGTGACCGATTGTGTTTGGTGACCTACAGATGCTAAAGGGCAAAGTGCGGGCAGGGAAGGTGGACTGTCAGGCACATTATGAGACATGTCAGCGTGCCAGTGTCAGGTCCTACCCCACAGTCCGCTTTTACCCCTACCTGGGTACCACACGAGTAAGTGCACGATTTCCTCTTACCTGTAATTCTTACAGAGCTGGTTCTCAGACACTCCCTGTCGCTCACACAATCTGCTGATCCTCTCTCATCTTTATGCTTTTCCCCCTGCACAGCGAGACCTGGGGGGAGAGTACATCAACAGCCAGAACTCGAATGTCATTGCTGATGTCATCCATCAGAGATTACAGCAGCTCTCAGAACAGAATGAACCCAAACACAAGGTAAAAATCTCTCTTTGACTGTTATGCCAGCTTTAGACTTTTCTGCAGCCATACGTTTACTAGGCGTCACACTGTATGAGATGATTCCCATATTATTTTGAGAGGTTTTATGACCGACTGTGAGAGTGTGTGCTACTTCTCGATTATTGTTGATTTTGTAATATAGATAACATGAAATAGTTTCATGCCATCATAAAGGCAAATCAACCGGCCGAGTCTGAACAGTGCGCGTGCTTGCCAGGTAGCTAGCTATACACCTTAAAGCTGTACTTCCTGTCTTATATCTTGTCAGCTCAACTCTAAGTTAATTCTTCATCAGTGTGGGGGTGGGTATTGGAAAGGACGTCATGATACGATCATATCACGATACATTGTGATACGATGCACATTGCGATATTCCACATAGTTTACTGAAAATATAAAAACAGCTGACATACAAGTTAGTGTCAAATCTGAGTCGTCTTAATACATCACATTTAAAATTAGTGGACAAATTGAGGCAAAACACTGTACTGAGTCTTTTCTTCCTTCAAAGAATTGATATTTTGTGCTGAAAACCGATGTATATCACGAAAATAAATATTGCGATATATTGCTGTATCGATTTTTAGCACAGCCCTACACCACCAGTGTGTTTTTTTTAATGATTTAAATCTTGTCTATAGCTAACAGTTACTAGTTGGTTCCTACATTGCTCTACTATTTGTGCAGTAGGCTTATTTTGCCATTGTTGTTCTTTGTGAATATGATAACATCTGATCTTTATTGATTTATTTATATTCAATTATTTTTTTTCTTTCAGGATGAATTATAACATTTTCTTAACCCAAATATTCACGGAGTCTTTGGACTACACACTCCAGGGTGCTTAAAGACTCGAGAGAGACTTTATTATTATTATTATTATTATTAGCAGCACCAGAGCAGGTTGGCGAAAGGATTCTGATCTCGGCCTTGTGTTTGATGAGGTACCAGGGTTTACAAAAGTCAGGCTTTCATTTCCAACATCTAGGTTACTGAAACACGAGAAGAGTTTTGTTATTTTAATGAAGATGAATGTAAAATGATGGGTTACTGTAAGTTTCTTGTACATTGCGTCTGTTTTACTACGGTGGTATGGGTGAATGCATACTGTCCTCAGAATCTAGTTTTTAGTGCGTTACTTATTTGTTACTCCAAAGTTCTGGTGCAGGGTTTAAGAACACTCCAATGTTGAACGTGTCATGTTGATAATGCTGCTTACAAACAGACATCTGTAGATTGAACCGTTACTTTAATTGAATACAGTGTTTTGTTACAAACTGTAATATCACCTTAATGAAGTTATATTTGATGGACTATAAAGCAGTGATCGTGTTGTACAGTGTTGGGACTGGTAAGTGTTCTTGGTCAGAAAATGTTAGTTGTTTCATTCTTTACACAATCACGGACTGCTGTTTTGCACAAATACAAGGTGTAGAATAAACTGTTTTGACAAATGTCTCACTGGTTTGCAATATTTTGGGCTGGATGGGTCATACAGATGGAAGAACGCCAGCAGTATTTCATATAATATTCCCCGAGTGGCCACTGTTTTAGAGACACCTGCCCTTCACGAGTGGAGCTTCCCAACATATAAATTGCACGTGATCCCAAAGTGCAGCATAAAATCAAGTGAGCAAGTTTTCTGTGGATCAGATTCAATGTGAATCGACATTAGAATGGGACAATCAAGTAGTATAACAACCTCGAATGAGGTTGTGCTAGACTAGCTGACCCAAGATCTCAAAAACTGCCAGCCTTATAGGGTTTTCTCATGCAACTGTGACAAGAGCACACTGAGAATGGTGTGAGTGGAAAAAACATCCAGCAAAAGGAGATCCTGTGGATGTAAACAACCCATCAATGAAAGAGGTCAGAGGAGGCAAACCACAAATAATCATTCTGATGAACAGGCGATGCACAGTGGAGCAAACTGCAGCCGAATACAACGCTGGTGCTCCAACTAACATGTCTGAATGCCCAACTCGTTTTTCCTTAACATGGATGGGCTATAATGGCAAAATATCAGTTTGAGTGCCATGGCAAGGTAAGACTCTAGTGGGCAACAGGACGCAAAAATTGGGTCACTGAGCGGTGGTAAAACATGGCCTGGTCAGATGAGTCCAGATTTCTGATGCACCATGTTGATGGGAGGGTCAAACTTTGGCACAAGCTGCACAAATCTATGAACAGTTCCTGTCAGGAGTCAATAGTTCAGGCTGGTGGAGGTGGAGTAATGGAGTGATTAAGGAAAAACATCTGGTGAAAAGGAATCCTGGCTCACCCTGGCTTCACTTATGCATGTGGATGGATATCTGGACAGTAGGGCTTGCCTAAGCATTTTGGACAACCAAGTCCCTTCATGCCAGCTGTTTACTCTATGGCAGAAGGACACCATTAGCAAGACAATGCACCATGCCACAAGAGCTGTATAGCCATGGATTGATTCCAGGAACATGACAGCGAGCTTTCCTTGCTTGCCTGGTCTTCACAGTCCTCAGATCTTAATCTTGTATAACATCTCTGGCTCGAGGTAGAACAGGCTGTTCAGAGCATGCTAGTACCTCCATCTAATTTGTGCCAAAGCGAGAAGCTTATCTGCCAC
>JAJAGP010005326.1:0-35046 GCA_025084515.1 Ancistrus triradiatus
AAGGCGAAGCGGAGAACGGAACTTTAATGTCCCGATGAGCGGGGGGAATTCCCTTCAGGAGAGGGATAGCGAACGGGAACCCACAACAATATCCGCGGGACGTATCATCGCGGAGAGGGGGCGAGGAACGGTACCTGAAGCCGGGACGAGCTATGGCTAGCGGAAGCACGGAGAACCGCGGAGCTAAGCCTACGCTGACCAACTAAAGCCCTACCGTACCTCAAGCCTTGCAGCTTTACCCCACTTGCTCTCTGCAAAGAGCGAGTTACCTTCTGGCCCTGGAGGAAGCGCGGTCCAACCGGCGATAACAGGTCAGTAGCGATAACCCCGGGGGGAAGCGGGAAGGAAACCGTAACAGTGCCGACGTGCACGGTGTGTGAAAGAGGTCACTGGAGTCGCGAACAACGTGATGATCTGTGAGGGTGCGAGGGCGAGGGCCGCTTAGGGCCGATTAATATAGGCAGGGGTTCAGGTGTTATTAATAACGTCTGGGCGCGTCCCACGCGGATGCAGTGTGCGAGACGAGACCCCGTGATGCCGGTCCCGGGTCGTGAGGCGCGCCCCTGCTGGCCACCCGTTCCGAGATGTGGCCGCCGGGCCCTAACAGTTTTGTATGTCTTCCATTTTCTTACGATTGCTCCCACAGCTTGCATATTGTAGATTCACTCTTCCTAGCCTGGGGCAGGTCTACAATTTTCTTCCTGGTGTCCTTTCGACAGCTCTTTGGTCTTGGCCATGTTTGAGTTTGTAGTCTGACTGCTTGAGGCTGTGGACAGGTGTCTTTTATACAGATAACGAGGTCAAACAGGTGCCATTAATACAGGTAACGAGTGGAGGACAGAAGAGCTTCTTAAAGAAGATAGAGGTATGTGAGAGCCAGAAATCTTGCTTGTTTGTGGCTGACCAAATACTTATTTTTCACCATGATTTACAATGAAATTCTTTAAAATTTAATTGATTTCCTGGATTTTATTTTCACATTTTGTCAGTAGAAGTGTACCGATGATGAAAATTACAGACCTCTCTCATCTTTCTAAGTAGCAGAACTTGCACAATCAGTGGCTGACTAAATACTTTTGTTGAAGTTGTGGTGAAAATGATGGAAAGTTCCTAACATTGTACACATGCTTGTGTGGTATATGTGGCATTTATTTTTATTATAGATTATGTCTTTTAAGGTTTTACATATAGGATTAATGCAGTAATGCAGTCAGATGTCTCATGTTTTTCCATGACTCTGGACTGTTTGAGTTAAATGTTTAAGTTGGGGCTTCTAGTCCCAAGGGTAAGCTTACGTAGGACAAAGGATCTCTTCTTTCTCAGTACTGGATGCAGGAGATCGCTTTACATCAGTGCCATGTGTGTTCTATCAAAGTTTACAGAGACTGCGAGACTATACAAGCAGTTAACTATAGCAGAGAGGCAGAGACTTTCAGATTGGCTCGGGTTCTCTCCAACCAACCACGGTGCTTGATGCTGTTCTGTGTAATAAACATCTTTTTATACAAGTCAGACAATGTTAACAGCGGTTTTCTTCATTGCTATGAAATAAGACTTGCGGTCATCACATTACTGGAAATGGTGAAGACAACATTGTCTGTTTCACAGAAGAATTCGTCAAAACATGTCCTTAAAAGGAAAGCAATTAATCTCCACCTAGCTGTTCTTGTCAGCCACACTGCACAACCTTCACGTAGCATCTGATAGCAACACTTCCTCAGTGAGTTATAATTAATGTCATTTTATCCAGTCCACATGCTAATCAGCTAGGGATATTTGGCTATAAGCAGATGAAAATCAAACAGCCATACACTAACAGGAGAATTAGTTGTACTTATGATTTCACTGACTTTCCCCATGAGTTTCACCCTTTCCAACAAGTTACAGTAGTTTGTCAAATTTCTGCTCAGATATCTAAAAAACCTTGTTCACCAGGAGTTTCATGGATAGGGGTTTCATATCTGAACAGATACAGAAAAGCCAGACCCACTGGCTGAGTGGAAGCAAACCATATTCCAAAATCTAGCAGAAAGCTTTCCCAGAAGTTTCTCACCCCTGATCTTGGTGGTCCCAACTTGCACTAGTTGAAACAGTGACAAAACATGAGTTGTAACAATTGTTTTCTTTACTCTAATTTTAGAAAATAGTGAGAAAATTGGAGAAATGTGACATCAGTGTGACACAAATCGAAATAAGCAAATAAATTTTGATATAGGTTAGATATAGGTTTTTATAGAATTGCGTTAGAATGCAAGTGTTGATGTTGAAATAATTATCTTCCTAAGCCTCTACAGATCCAATGAGTTTTTAAGGAAATTTTGCATTTCATACCGGCTGTCCTGGATGTATCTCAGAAATCTATTGATAGGTTTACAAATGCAAAAATGAAGGTGACTACTAGTGCAGTTTTTATTGTCTTCTTTCAAAAGGCAGACTGAATGAGCTTGGTTTTTGACAGACATATTTTAGCTGTTGTGTAGTGTCCACATTCATGATTCTGCACTGAGGAACATGATTTAATAAAACATGTTTACCCTACATACAAATCCTCAAAGCCTTTATCAGCTGCAGTCTGTGAAATGGCATACATCACAAACAATTAACACTTTCCTATTCCAGCGTAATTACTGGTATCCAAACTATGACTATTTCTGCTTTCCAAACTTTTCACCATATCTTAACCCTTGGGTAAGGTTCACCTTCTTAAGGTAGGGACAATGTCACTGAAAGTCCGGCACTGACTGTGTGCTAACAACTTTCCTATGATGTTCAAGGCATCAGGAGAGAAACTGGATGAACAGTGACTCAAATTCTGATTCCAGCAGCATAGCATTAGTGAAGGCAAGTAAAGCCTAATTTTTGTTTATGAAAGACAACACACTAACACAATACTAGCCAACAGGGACAAGCTAAACATAAAATAAGACAAGTGGTTACAACACAATAGCAAACAAAGGCCAAAACTTTTTGGTTTTTGCTGAGACTTAGATTACCTCAATAAACACAGCAAAACCTGCTGCACTCTCTTCAGCTTTCTCTTCTCAGCTCATTTCCACAGGATGGCGTTCCTTTGGTTCGACTTGATGTCATTGACCTCGCTAATGATGGCATCATGTTTACAGTCATCCACCATCTTGGCTCTTTTGACCTCACTTTTTGTCTTTTTCCCTTCCACTGCTTCTTAGCACCACTTCCATGCCCTCTACTACAGATATTGATCAGAAGAAACGTGAAAACTCATTCTTCATTCTCCTCAACTGTCCTCTTACCGTTGTCATCTTCTGACTCCTCAGCGGTGCCTCCCCCAAAAATGGAGAAAAACCAACTCACAGGTATGGCTGAGTAGTGCGCACCACTTGCCTCTTTCTCTTCAACTGACAATGCATATTAATGAAAGGATGGGGCACCACTTGATTCCTTTTTAACCAGAGAATAAAGTGAAATAGTTACTGAAAACAGCTTCACAATCTGATACAGTGGGGCAAAAAAGTATTTAGTCAGCCATTGATTGTGCAAGTTCTCCTACTTAGAAAGATGAGAGAGGTCTGTAATTTTCATCAGAGGTACACTTTATCCATGAGAGACAAAATGAGAAAACAAATCCAGGAAATCACACTGTAGGATGTTTAAAGAATTTAATTGTAAACCATGGTGCAAAATAAGTATTTGGTCACCCACAAGCAAGCAAGATTTCTGGCTCTCACACACCTGTATCTTCTTTAAGAAGCTCTTCTGTCCTCCACTTGTTACCTGTATTAATGGCACCTGTTTGACCTCATTATCTGTATAAAAGACACCTGTCCACAGCCTCAAACAGTCAGACTCCAAACTCAACCATGGCCAAGACCAAAGAGCTGTCGAAGGACACCAGGAATAAAATTCTAAACCTACACTAGGCTGGGAAGAGGGATTCTACAATAGGCAAGCAGGTTGGTGTGAATAAATCAACTGTGGGAGCAATTGTAAGAAAATGGAAGAAATACAAGACCTTTGATAATCTCCCTCGATCTGGGGCTCCACACAAGATCTCATCCCGTGGGGTCAAAATGATCATGAGAACGGTGAGCGAAATCCCAGAACTGCACGGAGGGACCTGATGAATGACCTGCAGAGAGCTGGTACCAAAGTAACAAATGACACCATCAGTAACACACTACGCTGAGAGGGACTCCTGCAGTGCCAGGCGTGTCCCCCTGCTTAAGCCAGTACATGTCCAGGTCCGTCTGAAGTTTGCCAGAGAGCATATGGATGATCCAGAAGAAGATTGGGAGAATATCATGTGGTCAGATAAAACCAAAATAGAAGTTTTTGGTAAAAACTCCTTACCTACTGTGAAGCATGGGGGTGGAAACATCATGCCTTGGGGCTGTTTTTCTGCAAAGGGGACAAGACGACTGATCCATGTTAAGGGAAGAATGAACGGGGCCATGTATCGTGAGATTTTAAGCCAAAACCTCCTTCCGTCAGTGAGAGCATTGAAGATGGAACATGGCTGGGTCTTCCAGCATGACAATGATCCCAAACACGCCGCTCGGGCAACAAAGGAGTGGCTCCGGAAAAAGCATTTCAAGGTCCTGGAGTGGCCTAGCCAGTCTCCAGACCTCAGCCCCATAGAAAATTTGTGGAGGGAGTTGAAAGTTTGTGTTGCCCCAAAACATCACTGCTCTAGAGGAGATCTGCATGGAGGAATGGGCCAAAATACCAGCTACAGTGTGTGCCAACCTGGTGAAGACTTACAGGAAACGTTTGACCTCTGTCATTGCAAACAAAGGTTATGTTACAAAGTATTGAGTTGAAAAACAGACCTCTCTCATCTTTCTAAGTAGAAGAACTTGCACAATCGGTGGCTGACTAAACACTTTTTTGCCCCACTGTATAGCAAGATCTTATAGTTGCCAGTGATCTCGTAGTTAAGTGAATGAAAATGGTGATTTGATAAAGAAGCTTAAGCACGCTAATACATATTATGGATATGTGAAATATACTACAATGGAATTTGGTTTTACAAAACCCCACCCAAAACGAGCAAATGAAGCCATGCCTTCATTGCTTCACACTGGGCAGTGAGTAGAGTTGCCAGTGCTGAGATTTGATCAGCGGGAGCCCCAGTGCCCCATGTGCACGTGCCCCACTAAAATCATGGCAATAAAAAGTCATTTTTCTCCTAGACTAGCAGAACTACAGGACATGTCAGGCAAATTCACTACAGACTCTACATTTCCTATAACATCTCAGCATTTTTCCAACAGCTTGAGTGGCTAACGAACCAGAACCAGTCAGAACCAGTTTCTTTTGTTTTTTTTGCTCCAGTAACAGACATCCGCAAATATATAAAAGAAAATCATCCACAATGCAGGCAAGGTAACGACAGCTCATGGCTACATGTTTGGATCCCTTATAACCGTATAACCTAAGTACATATTAGATAACTCAGTTATGTTAGCATTAACAAAATGAATGCAATTAATAAAAATTCTGTTAATCTGTTAATTTGTTATTTGTTGCTCATCCATGAGTAACTCCCACTTCAGTGTTAAGTCACTTAACCTACTTAGTGTTTAACAGGCTTATTGTTTTATGCACGGGTGGACAGGACCAGTGATACAATGACAAACTCAACTGCACAATGACATATAAAATATGTAATTTTGTCATCCCTTTATAGGCAACAGCTCTTCATTTGGAAAAAGTTATTTTCTTACTACCCAAATAAAATAGGGGGCAGGTGTGTGTTGACAGCAGTATAACAAAACTTAAGGAAAAGGTATTGTTTTTTTACCTAATGTAATGTGGGGGCACCCCTGGTCACTGCAGGATTTGAAAAAAAAACCAGCTCTAATTCAGAGAGACCAAAAGAACTGGATTCAATGGAAACAGGAAACATACAACTGGACCTGGTGGTTACCACTGAGTGCAGTTGTGTTGATCTCCTGGGAGTGGTCCCCATTGTGATCACAAAGTACAGATTACAAAAAGGTTTTGTAATCTTCTCTAGTTATTGCCAGCATCCCTTAATGTTCCCTTCAAATGCTAACATTTAACCATTTGTAAGCATTGACACACGAGCTGAATATCACCATAAAAAAAACAGGCTCATGGGAAACTGGGTCTCAAGAGAAAGCCCAAACTGAAGGTAAGTAAAAGCTCTATGGTTTTCTTGGTTGCTTTCACTATTAATGTCTAGAATTTTTTCTATTTTCAGTTGGTGGTGCACAATTTGCTCAAAATTAAATACAAGGTAAATGCTAATTTTAGGACCTGAAAGTCCAACGCTAAGTGTTACGGTTCATATAAAAATGTATTTAATTTTCCTAAAATCATATAAAACCTCGGGCAATCCTGGAATGATGCATGGGACAGATCCAGTTCTCCCATCTCCAGTAGCGCCGAGTCTCAGACTATGAAATGCACATTCTGAACCAACACAGGAACACACACTGGCTTTAGGTGCCAGGACCACACCCCAGGGGAAAAATATTGGCTCCAATATGCCACGGAACTTCACCAAGCCAGACAAAATCTCACGCCTCTGAAACCTTGATTTTCCAGAGGTGAAATATGAACCAGAGTGACTCATCAGTGAACGGCCGGCTCAAAATACTGCTGGTGCGTATCCCGCCTCTGGTAAGGTGAGGTTTTCAATTCCAGCAGTTTTCTATGACTGGTTCAGATTGTGCATTCCTGGAGTGTAGCCTCACCAGGGGTGGTGAGTCTCAGTGTCTCATCAAAATGGGGGGACTGGGTCTATCCAATGCAAAAAATAAAGGTGCTTCCAATGTTACGCATATAGTCTACGGATCAAAATAATATATACAACACTAAACATATAGCAACAATATATGTGTACTGCAATTTGGTAACATATAAAAAGTGGGCAATGGCAAAAACCTTGCAGTTTAACATTAAACGAAGTTTCCATCTAGTATGGGGCAACTTGCCTTAAAATTCTGCTTAGAGTGTTAAGTTACCTCACCCTTCTTTCAGAGAAATGCACTGGTGAAGTTATGAACTGAACAGAAACCACCTAGCCAGAGTAACAGAGGATTAGAGTTTGCTGAGAGCAATGTGACACAAGTCAAGGTAAATAGAGACCTTTTTTGCTTTTTCTTCTTTGCACTTTCTCAAATTTAAACAAACTAGTTAGGCCAGTACAGACCATGACTACAGAAACTGTCTTTGCTGCTCTGGTCAGGTTTCAGCCAATAGACTATTTGCAAGTGAGGGTAACATTTATGTAATCAGTACTTATGTGTGTGTCAACATTTTAAGATGTTCAAAGGTTATTGGCAACACCCTTTAATGTTCTACTTGGACGCCAACTTTCATTTATCCTTCCCATTTCTAGGTACTGGGCCAGAAACTGAACACAGATACACTGTAACAGGGTCACAGTAAACTGGACTCAGGTGCTGAGGGTATGTCCCAGCTGAAGGTAAGAAAAAGCTTTCCTCAAATAATTTTGCCGCTAAAGTTTAGAACATATTGTAAAATGCCTTTGGTAAATACAGAAACAAAATCAGCCCATGTTCACCTATCAGATATTGGTGTGGCAGTGTATGTAATGTTATTTAACAAGTGAGGGTAACTATGGTGTTTAGTTTAGTTGGTATTAGGTATCAAATGATGTTCAGCATTAAGACACCTTGGTCTAGTAAGTTTGCTAAAAACTGAGAGTCAACAATTATTTTTTTCCACCACTATTCCAATCAAAACACTTGAAACTGGAAGAGCAACTGAATCCATCAATGGGAAGCAGCAGTGAGCTGGAATTTGTCCAGGTAAAAACAGACCTGCTGGCTTTCTTGATTTTCTTCTTTACTTATGTAGTTCATTAGATTGTTTGCAGTGAGGGACTAGCTAAAAGCTTTAGATGGTAATGACTTACAAATAATAATAAAAAACAGTGCACAATTTGCTCTAAATAAACACCAGGTGGATGCTAATTTTAGGTCGTGAAAGTCCAATACAAATGTTGTTTCATATAAAAATGTATTTAATTTTCCTAAAATCATATAAAACCTCGGGCAATCCTGGAATGATGCCTGACACAGATCCAGTTCTCCCATCTCCAGTAGTGCTGAGCCACAGACTATGAAATGCACATTCTGAACCATGTAAACTGTAAATAAACCTTGCACATTTGCACTTATGTCTGCCTTCCTCGTCAGTCCTTGTCCCGAGCCTGACATAAAGTCATCGTGCCATTTGTCCTCCGGAATCTATGGTCTGGCTCCTCAGACGTTGAGTGCTCGGAGGACTACATGAAGTGGGAGGACCAGCCTCCCTTAAGCCAGTGTCACTGGGACTCTGAGGTGGAGGTTGCCAGTCTGGCTATCACCCTCCAGAGCTCGAACCCTGGACTCTCCCATTCGGCAAAGGAGTGCAGGAGGAAGCGGCGCACTGCTCTCACTAGCTTCACTCCAGAGCCCATGGTTGGTAACTCGACACCGAAACTCGCGCTCGCTAGCATGAAGCCGAAGCCTGTGCTCGCTAGCTGTGGTCCACGCTCACTATCTCGATGCTAAAACCCATGCTCGGTAGTTCGACGCCGAAACCCAAGCTCTTTAGCTCGACACGGGGGCCCACGCTCCCTAGTGCCAAGTTAGCACCTCCATACAGTGGTGCTTGAAAGTTTGTGAAGCCTTTAGAACTTTCTGTATTTCTGCATAAATATAACCTAAAACATCATCAGATATTCTACAAGTTCTAAAAGTAGATAAAGAGAACCCAGTTAAAAAAAATGAAACACAAATATTATACTTGATCTTTTATTTATTGAGGAAAATGATCCAATATTACATATTAGTGAGTGGCAAAAGTATGTGACCCTTTGCTTTCAGTATCTGCTGTGACCCCCCTGTGCAGAAATAACTGTAGCTTTTCCTGTAGCTGTTGATCAGTCCTGCACCACCGGCTTTTGAGGGAATTTTAGCCCATTCCTCCGTACAGAACAGCTTCAGCTCTGGGATGCTGGTGGGTTTCCTCACATTAGCTGCAAGTCCTTCCATAACATTTTGATTGGATTAAGGTCAGGACTTTGACTTGGCCATTCCAAAACATGAACTTTATTCTTCTTTAAAACGTTCTTTGGTAGAACGACTTGTGTGCTTAGGGTCGTTGTCTTGCTGCATGACCCACCTTCTCTTGAGATTCAGTTCATGGACAGATGTCCTGACATTTTCCTTTAGAATTCTCTCTGATATAATTCAAAAGTCATAGTTCCATCAATGATGGCAAGCCGTCCTGGCCCAGATGCACCAAACAGGCCCAAACCATGATCCTACCACCACCATGTTTTACAGATGGGATAAGGTTCTTATGCTGGAATGCAGTGTTTTCCTCTCTCCAAACGTAACGTTTTTCTTTTAAACCAAGAAGTTCTATTTTGGTCTCATTCGTACACAAAACATTCTTCCAATAGCCTTCTGGCTCGTCCACGTGATCTTTAGCAAACTGCAGACGAGCAGCAATGTTCTTTTGGAGAGCAGTGGCTTTCTCCTTGCAACCCTGTTGCACACCATTGTTGTTTAGTGTTCTTCTGATGGTGGACTCATGAACATTAACATTAGCCAATGTGAGAGAGGCCTTCAGTTGCTTAGAAGTTACCTTGGGGTCCATTGTGACCTTGCCAACTATTACATGCCTTGCTCTTGGAGTGATCTTTGTTGGTCAGCCACTCCTGCGGAGGGTAACAATGGTCTTGAATTTCCTCCATTTGTACACAATCTGTCTGACTGTGGATTGGTGGAGTTAGAGATGGTTTTGTAACCTTTTCCAGCCTGATGAGCATCAACAACTCCAAAATCTCCTTTGTTAGTGCCATGGTACTAATATGTAATATTGGATACTTTTCCTCAATGAATAAATGTATAATATTTTTTGTCTCATTTGTTTAACTGGGTTCTCTTTTATCTACTTTTAGGACTTGTGTGAAAATCTGTTGATGTTTTAGGTCATATGTATGCAGAAATATTGAAAATTCACAAGGGTTCACAAACTTTCAAGCACCACTGTGTGCTAGTCGCCAGCCTGTGCCTCAACTTCCCAGACAACTGCTGGATGCCCCCTTGCCAGCTGCTCGAGGGGTCCAGTTATCTCCAGGGATATGACAATGTCTGTTCCAGAGTCAGTCACAACGGCGACACCCGTTGCCAAGTCAGTTACAGCTGTTCCCACTCCAGAGACAGGCACAGCTGCGCCAGCTCCAGAGACCATCACGCCGGCACCCAGTCCAGAGAGTCACGGTGGCAACAGTTCTAGAGATTTTGGCTCCTAGCGCCCACTAGGCACCCCTCGTTCGCCAGCAGCCAGATGGTGACCCCAACTGGCAGCAGCCCAACGGCTATATCGACCATCCGCAGCTAGACGACAACACCGGACGGCGTCGGTGTCTGTTTGTCCTGTGCATCCAGTCTCCTCTCCTCCTTACCCTCGTGTTCTTGTCTCCTCTATTCTGACCCCCTGATCTGTTTACATCCATGTTTTGTCCTGCTTTCCTTTGATAATCTGGGTCTGTCTTGTTGGGTCTGTCTTGGGGGGGTATGGTATTTCAACATATATTTTTGACAAACTCCAGTCAGCTTTCTGGTTCAAGCAATCAAGAGTTACAGCGAGTAGTGATTTCGTGTCACCACAGTTACAGTTACAGTGAGGAAGACAATGAGGAGAGCAGGGTAAAGTAGAATCAAATAAAGGAAACAAAACTGGACAAATCAACCTACATTTTTCAACAATAAAACTAAGCTGTTGTCTGATGCGATCACTGCATAATTTGTTCGGGCCCTGGACTTTATACTAAAGTATCCACTCGCTGTATTGTTGTTTATTGTTGCCATACAACTCTATGACTGTGCATCTGAGGTAAGTGTGGTTTCTTTTTATTATAAACAATATAATATTATTTAATTATATGAAACAGCAGATTTAGACATGTTTATTCAGAAGGATATGTGCTTGAGGGGTAAAGGTATGTAGATGATCAGTTGTTCAAAGTGTTGATTTTGAACATATGGCATATAGCAAGGTTAGCTAAAGTTCAGAACAAATGTGAGTTACAGTGCCATCAGTCAAATGACGTAGCACCTTTTGCTAAAGTTCAGAACAAAAGTTTAGTTTTCCTTTACAGTATGAAAATCAGATGGCATTCTTGTGTCACGCAAGTGGTGGTGCTTTATGAAAGGACATGAATGGCACCCATAGACATGTAGGATGTCTAATCACGTGCTTACTACTGAAAAGTGTCACCAATATTGATTCGAATTTGTTACCTAAGCTATCAGCTTTCATGGTATATCCACCCATCATCTTCTCCACTGAGACTTACGGACTACTCGATTTAGTTATTTCTAACCGCAAATCAGAAAAAGCTGGGACGGTATGGAAAATGCAAATTAACAAAAATATGCACTGTTCATCAATAGCTGGCCAAATTTGACCAAAAGGTGGTAATTCCAAAAAACTGTAGTATTTCAACATGCATTTCTGGTTCGGTAATCAAGAACTACAGCGAGTAGTAATTTCGAGTCGCCACAGTTACAGTGAGGAAGTCTGTGAGGAGAGCAGGGTGAAGTAGAATCAAATAAAGGCAAGAAAACTGGACAAATCAACCAACATTTTTCAAAAATAAAACAAAGCCACTGTCTGACACAATCGCTGCACAATTTATATGTCTCCACAGTATTCTGAAACAAGACAGATCAACGCAAAGCAACATGACAGACCCCCCCACTTCCCATTCTGGGCTGCGGGGAAGGGTCTGGTGCGAAGTCTCTGCCTCCCCGGGATTCGAACCCAGGCCATCAGGAGCTGTCCCTTCCATCAAATTGCCTGATACCATCGAGCCACCGTTGCCAGAAGAGGAGACAATCCAATGCAGACCAGATCCAGGGTAAGCACACAGTGATCATGTTCTACATGTTATACGTTTCTGCTGAGATCTGAGAGAATATAGATCTGAGATCTAGACAGAATATAGAGGAGCCCCTAACGCACATACACAGATGGACAACCAGGTACCAGGTAATCAAGAGATTTGTTAAACAAAATGTGAAAAAGGAAAATAAACGACGGGTAGAGAAACTGAAGGAGTCCAGAGAGCTGGCGAATAGACGAAGAGGTCACATGAGATGGAATGAATGAACAGCAAGAACTGCAGGAACAGGAACATGAACTGACGATCTGGTGGGATCTGGGAGGAAGAGCCGGCATTTTAAGCAGTGGTAATAAGTGGATGAAAATGACAATCGGGTGCACGGATGATCGGGAGATGCTGATGATTGGTGAAATACTGGGTTACATGGTAGATTGTTTCGCCAGTTGATGTCTATGGAAGCAAATACAGACAAACACGCCACACTCGGAAGGAAAACAAAACAATAGCGCAAGGAGAGAGAGAGAGAATAAGATGAAAGCGTGATACGAGTAAGGGATCGGGGGAAAAGGACAAAAAGATGGTCCCAGAGCAAACCCTGACAGTTTCTGTATCATGACACAACAGTAATGGCATTCTAATCAAAAATGATGAAGACAAAGGTGAAACCATCAATGACTTAAGATTATGGGATTTATCAATTCGATAGCATACCCGCCCTGACTGATGTTCTCGATGGTTCACAGGATACCCGATTACCCTATGATGCCATTGGAGAATGGGTTTCACAGTGTGTAAACAGAGAGACACTAAGTGGCTAGACTAACAGATAGTGGTGAAAACAGACAGAGGCTGTCTGCTCAGGCTAGGCTAACAACAATGAGACACAGGGCTAGGATACACAGAAATACAGGGCATAAACACGGGGACACGTGAAGCACAGGACTAGAAGTTCTGGTAAACACCATACTACACATTGGCTAGTTACTAAATGTCTCATGTTGCAAAACAGTATAACTCCTCAAAAAGCCAAATTATAACAATAACGGGAAACGAAATCATTAAAAGTGATTAGGGGCTGCACTGAACTGGTTGTATAAAGTTTGTACATGTGTATTTTAAAATGGCTAAGCAACTTGAAAGTGCTTCATCAGGGCTTGTGTCCCCAGAAGTGGTGACGCTGTCACCCAGAAGAGTTCTTGTCAAAGTGGGGAACAAGTTACTAACCCTACCACAAATATCTTAACACACCATTTTGAAGACTCCTGGCCAACTAAGCCAGAAAGATTTGTTAAAGATTTTAGGCAAGCCCATATTTATTTACATGTAGATATCTTAAAGCTGAGGAAACCAGCAATTCAGCAATTCAAAACCAATACATACAGTTAGATCTAAAATGTGAAAAAAGTATAAAGTAGCCTCTAGGCAATGGCTGACTACAGGTGAAAATAGTACACAAATTAATAATATCCTAAACCAGTGCTATGAAATACAATCTGGTGAGGATGCTGAGAGTGTAATTTAACACTATGCACGTGTAGTTGAAGAGAATCCCACATAATGGATGCTAAATGACTGGATAAATAAAGTGCATCCAAGGAAGCTTCATGTGTTTTTAGTAGGAAAAAGACTTTAACCAGATGACAATATTACGTATATTCAACAAACTGTTGATAAACTATACACTATACATCGTTTAATCCAAGATTATGATAGAACTAATGGCGTATTCGAGTTTACCAAAGGCACTTTACAAGACGTCTATAAACCAGGAACGTTACCCCCAAAAAAGAAGCTTACTTAGCACTTTACTTCTTAGCATCCGTAATTTCTGAGTCTATCTGAAATTTCAGAACGATCCCCATCATACTGATGGGTATAGACATGGGTCCCAGCCAAGGTTCCAAGTACCTCTTAGAGAATCATCCAATGGCTAAAGGAGGAACATGGATAAACCCATGGATGAAAAGGAAAAGTTAAAATCTTCAACAGTTATTACAGGATGAAGAGAAATGTGTTACAAACTGGCTTTAAGCTCAGGGTAAAGTGAAGATCGATAGAGACATGATTGAACGCCTCTATGCACTTTGTCATATAAAAGTAGAAGTATCGGCTTTAGAGAACTTTTAAAAATTATTATTCAAATAATTTCATCAGAGAAATAAGCGCCCCCAACACACCAGGCCATACGATGGACCCACTTCAGTGCATAAAGTCCAGTCAGACTGCAATTTGTCACCTGACGTCCATCTGCTCAGCTCCAATAGATTGTCCAACAACAACTGTATCTCACAAACCAAAAAGCTCAGATAGACCATAGATCATATATGATAAGTGATAAATTTTCTCACACGGAAACGTAACATATGCCATAAGTTTATTAAAACAACATATCTTTTTCTTATTAATTTCAAACATGTATGCCTATGTTTTATGTTTAGATATGTAATATACACATATATTAACAGCCTTTGGCATGGATATATGAACATAACATATATATCTACAATATCAGCATATAAGCGCCTATGCATAAAAAGCTTACAATGGACATTTTTATAGGCATATTATAAATTACTACCTAAAATAGTACATAGTGGGGGGATTTATGTATTATCCATTAACCATTATGGTTTGAATTCATTAGTTCTGAAAACAAGCAAGAATGTTCCCGGATTCCAATCCGGCAGATCCGCGTCCAACACGAATTCGGTTCACCATTTGGTTCTCTGTGCTGTATGCACTGACTCGCATGCACAGAAACTGATGCTCAAACTGCTGAGATCTAACGGTCGCAGACTTGTAAAGATTTTCAGTCCTTGTTGATGAGTATTGCTTGTAATTTTATATTTACATACAGCATTTAGATATGTAGATGACCATATCTGCCTAAAATGTATGTGTTTCTTGTTTCTATAAAAATTACGATGTTGGCTAGTACATTTACCTATAGCTGTATCTCATCCTATTTGGAAATAGCTTAAGGGTGTACTCACACTGAGCAGGGTTGCCTTGAACGGCGCCAGAGCACATTTGTCCCCCCTCCCCATTCGCGCCCAGGCTCCTGCTCACACTAGGTTCACCAAAACGCGCTCCAGCACGCTTCTGTCATCACGATACGTGCTCACACAGCACAGCACAACACACTTTATGGTTGTAAATATGTGATCAGGTCAACACATACTTTTGTGCTTTTCTTTCCTGAGATAACAGTGGCAAGGAAAAACTCCCCTAACATTACAGGGAAAAATCCTTTGGAGGACCAAGACTCAACCTCCTTGGGTAGCCTGGATATTAAATGTAAGAATTAAAGAATATATGTGAATAAAATACTCTGCATAAAATAAGAATAATACATCAGATGAAATAAAGTAAAAAAAAAAAAATAGAGAAAAAAACCCATAGCATATAGAGTACAGAATGAGTGAGTTGGTGCAGTTAGTCCAATAAGAAGAGTCACTGTAAGTTATCAGTGAAACCGGAGGAGGGAAGGGGACGTTATCTGAATTAGTTAATGTTTACATGGTCAGCCATTCATTTACTTTTAAGACAGCTCGTATAATATTAACAATACTTTGCTGTGTTTGTGTTGTAGATATCCTGACCCCTGTAAAGAAATGAGAATTATTAAGTTTCTATAGAATTCTTTTTCAGGTCTTTAACCACTAAATAATGAAGACATTTCAGGACTTCTAGGCAGAATATGTAGTTGTCTAGGGAGTGTGTGTGTTAAATCAGTGTTACTAATTCAAAGTTTTAGATTCTGTCTCTCACAGTTTAAGTGTACCTACGATAAAAATTACACATCTCTACATTCTTTGTAGGTGGGAAAACCTGCAAAATCGGCAGTGTATCAAATACTTATTTCCCCCACTGTATGTACACCAATGTTTCCCACATCAGTGTTTTTGTTTCAGATGCAACTGAAGAGAATCAACATCTGATCTCATAGATAACTTAGCCATATAATGCACAACTTTTATATCAGCCTTCCAAAGAGGAAGCACATTGTTTGTTTGATCCCTGCCTGTCATACCTGCTACATCATCGCTGAAAATGTCCTGGAAAATTATCTCTAGAAAAGAGGACTGGACTGTAGCACAACCTGCCTCTCGAAAGACCTTCTCCTTTAAATAATGTTTTATAATTTCTTTTTAAGACTCATCTTTTTCCTTCAGCCTTGTCCCTTTGAGCTTACAATTTTATCAAACGTTTAAATGAGGTTTATGGTTTAAAGTCTGCTTGTCATATGCAAGTTTTTATGTATTTATTTACTAATTTGAATTTAATTTTCCTTTTGGTCAGTATCTGTTGCTTTAAATGTGTTGTAAATAACCTTTTGACTATTTTACATGATTAACATTTTACTCAAGCCACATGGATTTAACTCATAATGGTTGTCACCAGATTTAGGTTCTAATAGGCACTAGAGGTCGCCAAAGTTAACGGTTTAATGAGTAAGTACGTTACCTAAAAGGAAGGACCCACACCACTCCACCTGGGATTGAACCCAGGACGTTCTCGCTGTGAGGCAACAGTGATACGCACTGATCTTACTGTCTTACCTATTATAATATAGTCCACATGTAAATACGTTGTGTAATACACAACAAAAAGCATTTTAACACGAGAGGCTACATTCTTGCCACCTGCCTGACAAAGTAATTAAATGTACTAAAGTTTCAGATCAGTTATTTCCTCCTCTATATACGCCCACTCAATCTCCTCCATCTGACTGTTCTTGTTCTTTCAGTCAAGCTTGCTTTAGCAGATGGACGCAAATCCAAAAACAAGCATTGGACCAAAATAAGGGTAAACAAATGGACAAAATCGGAAGGCACAGAAGCTTCTCTGGACAGGTTGTATATTATTATTATTATTATTATTATTATTATCATTATTACTATTTTTTCAGTAAAATTTTACTATTATTATAATATATGTTTTATAATATATTCAATTAAATAATCTTTATTCAGTAGAGCTGCAAGTGAATTCTGTTCCAACCCTCAGTCAGATCAGCTGTGTCAGTGTGTCTTAAATTATGTGTAGTGGTGGTAACAATCATTTTTGTCCCATTTCTCGGATTCACAGTGGCAGTGGCAGAACGGTAGATGGGTAAAAGACAATACAACAGCAGGCTCTTGTGGCAACCAACTGACAACATATCAGGCAAGTATCAGGGACCTCTGAACTTAGGTACAGTCCACTAAACGTTTCCTGATTTCTGATATAATTCAGAATTCATTGTTCCATCAATGATGGCAAGCCGTCCTGGCCCAGATGCAGCAAAACAGGCCCAAACCATGATACTACCACCACCATGTTTCACAGATGGGATAAGGTTCTTATGCTGGAATGCAGTGTCTCCAAACATAATGCTTTTCTTTTAAAACAAAAAGTTCTATTTTGGTCTCATCTGTCCACAAAACTTTCTTCCAATAGCCTTCTGGCTCGTCCATGTGATCTTTAGCAAACTCCAGACGAGCAGCAATGTTCTTTTTGGAGAGCAGTGGCTTTCTCCTTGCAACCCTGCCATGCACACCATTGTTGTTCAGTGTTCTTCTGATGGTGGACTCATGAACATTAATATTAGCCAATGTGAGAGAGGCCTTCAGTTACTTAGAAGTTACCCTGGGGTCCCTTGTGAGTTCGCCAACTATTACACGCCTTGCTCTTGATCTTTGTTGGTCGACCACTCCTGGGGAGGGTAACAATGGTCTTGAATTTCCTCCATTTCCATTTTGTATAAGTCTGTCTGACTGTGGATTGGTGGAGTCCAAACTCTTTAAAGATGGTTTTGTAACCTTTTCCAGCCTGATGTGCATCAACAACTCTTTTTCTAAGGTCCTCAGAAATCTCCTTTGTTCATGCCTTGATACACTTCCACAAAGAGCAGACTTTGATAGATCCCTGTTCTTTAAATAAAACAGGGTGCCCACTCACACCTGATTGTCATCCCATTGATTGAAACACCTGACTCTAATTTCTCCTTAAAATTAACTGCTAATCTTAGAGGTTCACATACATTTGCCACTCACTAACATATAATATTGGATCATTTTCCTCAATAAATAAATGACCAAGTATAATATTTTTGTCTCATTTGTTTAACTGGGTTTTCTTTATCTACTTTTAGGATGATGATCTGATGGACATCTGATGTTGTTTTAGGTCATATTTATGTAGAAATATGGAAACTTCTAAAGGGTTCACAAACTTTCAAGCACCACTATTTATCTAGGTAGGGGGAATGAGCTAACAATAGCTTCTCTATCCTAGGGATCAGCAGAGGAACTGGGTGACAGTACAGAACGACAGCATTGTCAGAGTAATAGCGATTCAATCGATAATTTCTCTGAGGGCATGCATGTTGGGGTAAGTTGAGATTATTAATAAATGTCATCTCCTTTAGGGTCTAGGTCAGGGGTGGGATGAAAACCTGCAACAACACCAACCGTTTGCAAATGAAGTTTCTCACCCCTGATCTTTGGTGGTCCCAACTTGCACTAGTTGAAACGGTGACTCAGAATGAGTTGTAACAATTGCTTTTTCACTCTACTTTTAGAAAATAATGAGAAAATTGGAGACACGTGACATCAGTGTGACACAAATCCAGGTAAGAAAAGAAAATTATATATTTAATGATTTGATATAACCGTTCAACAAAAGGGATGCAGTTTAAATATAGATATAGGTTTTTATAGAAGTGCTTTAGATTGCAAATGTTGATGTGGCCACCATTATCTTCCTAAGCCTCTTCAGATCCAGAGGGTTTTTATGACATTTTGCATTTCATACCAGAAGTCATGGATGTATCTCAGAAATATATTGCTATGTTTACAAACACAAAATGAAAGTTGCTACTAGTGCAGTTTACTGTTTTCTTCCAAAAGGCAGACTGAATGAGCTTGGATTTTGACAGACCCATTTTAACTGGTGTGTAGTGTCCATATTCATGCGTCTGCACTGAGGAGTAAATAAATACCACAACAGTTCCACATTTGGTACAACTAACAACTTGGCAATGTGGGCATGTGACAGAGGTATATGCCTTAATTAAACATTTTTACCATACATATACAAATGGTGTAAATCACAAGCAGTTAACACTCTCCTCATTCCAACATAATTACTGGTATCCAAACTATGACTATTTCCGGGTGCCCAAACCTTCACCAGATTTTGAGTTACAATGTTTGACTCTTGAGTAAGGTTCACCTTCCCAAGGTAGGGACAATGTCACTGAAAGTCCGGCACTGACTGCGTGTTAACATCTTTCCTATGATGTTCAAGGCATCAGGAGAGAAACGGGATGAAGGTATATGGGGACTCAATATGGAGCAGACTAACAGTAACTCATATTGTCATTCCAGGAGCATACCATCTGTGAAGGCAAGTAAAGCCTATTTTTTGTTTTTGACAGACAACACAGTTACACAAAACAAGCAACCACAGAGCAAGACAAATGGTTACACAGAATTGCTAAACAGGACACTAAACACAATACTAATTCAATCTAAACTCAGGGACTGAGAGAAAATAGTAAACAAACACAAAAACAAACGTTTAGGTAAGATGACTTCATCACTGCCTACGCTACTAGCTTATGTCCTCACTTTTTGGCTCTTTCTGAGACTTGGGTTACCTTAATAAACAGAGCAACACCTGCACTCTCTTCAGCTTTCTCTTCTCAGCTCATTTCCACAGGATGGCAGTTCTCTTGTTCGACTTAATGTCATCGGCCTCCCTACTGATGGCATCATGTCCATAGTCATCCACCATCTTGGTTCTTTTGACCTCACTTTTTTGTCTTTTGCCTTCCACTGCTTCCTAGCACCACTTTCATGCCCTCTACTATAGATATTGATCTGAAGAAACATGAAAACTCGTTCTTAATTCTCTTCGACTGTCCTCTAGTCTTTGTCATCTTCAGACTCCTCCTCAGCAGTCCCCAAAGAAAATGGATAAAAACCAACTCACCAACAGGCCTGGCTGAGTACTAAGCACTGCTTGCCTCTTTCTCTTCTAATGTCAATGCATTTTAATGAAAGAATGGGGCACCACTTGATTGCTTTCTAACCAGAGAATAAAGTAAACTAGTTAACTTGAAAACAGTTTCACAATCTGATATTGCAAGATCTTATAGTTGCCAGTGATCTCATACTTAAGTGAATGAAAATGGTGATTTGACAAAGAAGATCAAGCACGATAATACGTACAGTGGTGCTTGAAAGTTTGTGAACCCTTTAGAATTTTCCATATTTCTGCATAAATATGACCTAAAACATCATCAGGTTTTAAAACAGTCCTAAGACTGTTTTAAAGAGATAAAGAGAACCCAGTTAAACAAATGAGACACAAATATTATACTTGGTCATGTATTTATTGAGGAAAATGATCCAATATTACATATTAGTGAGTGGCAAATGTATGTGACCCTTTGCTTTCAGTATCTGGTGTGGCCCCCCTGTGCAGCAATAACTGCAGCTAAACGTTTCCTGTAGCTGTTGATCAGTCCTGCACACCGGCTTGGAGGAATTTTAGCCCATACCTCCGTACAGAACAACTTCAGCTCTGAGATGTTGGTGGGTTTCCTCACATTAGCTGCTCGCTTCAGGTCCTTCCACAACATTTCCACTGGATTAAGGTCAGGACTTTGACTTGGCCATTCCAAAACATGAACTTTATTCTTCTGTAACCATTCTTTGGTAGAACGACTTGTGTGCTTAGGGTCGTTGTCTTGCTGCATGACCCACCTTCTCTTGAGATTCAGTTCATGGACAGATGTCCTGACATTTTCCTTTGGAATTGGTCTGATATAATTCAGAATTCATTGTTCCATCAATGATGGCAAGCCGTCTTGGCCCAGATGCAGCAAACCCTAGGGTCCTTTGTGACTATTACACGCCTTGCTCTTAGTGTGTTCTTTGTTGGTCGACCACTCCTGGGGAGGGTTACAATGGTCTTGAATTTCCTCCATTTGTACACAATCTGTCTGATTGTGGATTGAATATATTTGCCACTCACTGATATGTAATATTGAATAATTTTCCTCAAGTATAATATTTTTGTCTCATTTAAGTGGGTTCTCTTTATCTACATTTAGGACTTGATAATTTGATGATTTTTCATATTTATGCAGAAATATAGAAAAGGATTCACAAACTTTCAAGCACCACTGTATTACAGATATGTGAAATATACTACAACGGAATGTGGTATTAGAATTTTAATAAGACTTCCAGAACTTGAAAAACACCCAAAATGAGCAAATGAAGCCGTGCATTCATTGCTTCACACTGGACAGGGAGTAGAGTTGCCGGTGCTGAGGTTCGATTAACAGGAGGCCCAGTGCCCCACGTGCACGTGCCCCTCTAAAATCACGACAATAAAAAGTCAATTTTATCCTAGACTGGCAGAACTACAGGACATGTCAGGCAAATTCACATTTCCCATAACACCTCCAACAGCTTGAGTGGCTAACGCTGAGTTAGAACCAGTTTCTTTTGTTGTTGTTTTTTGCTCCAGTAACAGACATCTGCAAATATATGAAAGAAAATCAGCCACAATGCAGGCAAGGTAACGATAGCTCATAGATACATGTTTGGGTCCCTTACAACCATATAACCTAAGTACATATTAGACAACTAAACCAAAGGCATCAGTTATGTTAGCATGAACAAAATTAATGCAATTAATAAAAATTCTTTATTAAAAAATACTGCTGTCAACACACAGCAGTATAACAAAAATTAAGGTAAAGACCCCTCACTTTTTCTCCTTTTTTATCTTGTACTTGTATTTTTTTAACCTATTGTAATGTGGGGGCACCCCTGGTCACTGCAAGATATGAAAAATCTAGCTCCCACTCAGAGAAACCAAAAGAACTGGATTCAATGGAGGCAGGAAACATACATTTGGACTTGGTAGTTATCACTGAGTCCAGTTGTGTTGGTCACCTGGCAGTGGTCCCCACTGTGAAGACAAAGCACAGATTACAAAAAGATTTTGGTAATCTTCTTTAGTTATTGGCAGTTATTCTGGTGACACAATCCTGGAGTGTAGCCTCATCAGGGGTGCTGAGTCTCAGTGTCTCATCCAAATGGGGGACTGGGTCTATCCAATGCAGTAGACCAAAGGTGCTTCCAATGTTACACATACAGTCTAAGGAACAAATAATATAAACTACACAAATAGCAACAATATATGTGTAATGCAATTTGGAAACATAAAAAGTGTACAATGGCTAAAAGCTTGCAGTTTAACATTAAAAGAAGTTTCCATCTAGTAAGGGGCAACTTGTCTTAAAATTCTGCTTAGAATGTTAAATTACCTCACCATTCCTTCAGAGAAATGTGAAAGTTCTGAAGTTAACAACTGAAGAGAAACCACCTAACCAGAGTAACAGAGGAGTAGAGTTTGCTGAGAGCAATGTGACACAAGCCAAGGTAAATAGAGACCTATTTTTGCTTTTTCTTCTTTCTGAACTCAACTCAAACTAGTCAGTCCAGTATAGACAATGACTACAGAAACTGTCTTGCTGCTCTGGTCAGGTTTCACCCAACAGACAATTTACAAGTGAGGGTAACATTTATGTGATCATGCCATGTGAGGTCATCAGCTCCGTCACTGCCAGACTACAAACAAAGCACCCAAATGCATTCATTGCGATTTCTGGTGATTTTAACCATGTTTCACTGTCTCCCACTCTCCCAACTTTTCAACAGTTTGTTAACTGCCCCACCAGGGACAATAAAACGCTGGATTTACTGTATGCTAATGTAAAGGGTGCATACACCTCCACCGCCCTTCCACCACTAGGAAGATCAGATCACAATCTGGTACTTCTCACAACTACTTACACACCTATTGTTCAGCAGCAACCTGCGACAACAAGAACCATCAGGAGGTGGTCACCTGAGACACTTCAGGGGTGTTTTGAGGCAACAGATTGGGATGTACTCTGTGAACCACATGGAGATGACATCAATTCCATGATAGAATGTGTTACAGAGTACATAAACTTCTGTGTGGATAGCATAGTCCCCACCAAGACGGTGCGATGCTTCCCCAACAACAAACCGTGGATCACCGAGTGACCTGAAGGAACTGCTGAATAAGAAGAAAGAGCCTTCAGAGAAGGGGACAGGGGACGTTTGAAGAGAGTGCAGAAGGAGCTGAAAGTGAAAGCTAAAGGAGAGCAAGGAGGAATACAGGAAGAAGCTGGAGAATAAGCTTCAGAGAACAACGTGCGGGATGTGTTGGGCAATCACAATCACTGGTCTTCAAGGTAAAAGGGGGGGGGGTGATCATGGATGAGCGGAAGCCTGGACAGAGCCAACGAGCTGAATCATTTTTTCAACAGGTTCAGCACAGGACCCTCAGCTATTCCTCCCCTGCACACACCCACGCAGTATCATACACCCTGCAAGCCCTCCACAGCTATTTTCCCCCAAACACGCCTCCCAGGTGATAACGATCACAGATCCGGAATTCTCTCAGCCCCCCATTCCACCCATGGATCCTCACACACCACAATCAACATCCACCAGACTTCAAAACAGCCAGGCACAATTTACTACACAGCCTCATCAACACCTTTGACATTCCGTATCTGCACTCCTAGTCAACATGTGCTGTCCTCTGCCTGGCACCCACACCATGTCTGTTTCCCAGTCAGTCATGTGAAAAACCCAGCTCAAGAGCTTTACAACCCAGAACAAGGCTGGCAGGTCCCAGATGGAATCAGCCCCAGGGAGTCCTGAAAACCTGTGCTACCCAGCTCTGCGGGGTTCTACAGCACCTCTTTAACTGTAGCCTAATCCAGAAGAAAGGTTCCAGAGCTTTAGAAGACATCTTGCCTTGTTTCCGGTTACCCTAAGAAGTCATCTCGCCCATCTGCCCTGGGAGGACTACAGACCAGTCGCCCTAACCCACAACACATCATTGAAGGTTTTGGAGAGACTGATCTTATCTCATCTAAGACACCTCTGGTAAAGCTCCCTCTGTGGGGATCCACGGCAGTTTTTGCCTACCAGACCCTGAGGTTTTTTGGAGTTGATGATGCAATCGTCCTACCTGCTACAAACAGCGAGCTTTTGCAAACACTTGGACAAATCAGGAAAACATCGTACGGATCATGTTTTTTGATTTTTTCGAGTGCCTTTAACACCATTCAGCAGCCCCCTATCTGCTGAGGGAGAAGCCCAATGAAATGCAGGTGGATGCCTCCATAAACCTCCTGGATTATTGATTAAACTGACAGACAGACCACAGTTTGTGCGACTGAGGGGATGTGAGTCAGGAGCACCACAGGGGACTGTACTCTCTTCAACCACCTTTTCCTCTTCACCTTGTACACCTCGGATTTCCAGTACAACTCTGAGTTCTGTCATCTACAGAAATTTTTCAGATGACTCTGCGAGGGAGTGTGTCAGTGGTGGACAGAAGAATGAATTACAAGACTGGTGGTAGACCGCGCTTTTGTGGAATGGTGTGGAACAATCATCTCCTGTTGAATGGTGACCAAAACAAAGGAGATGGTTGTGGATTTTAGGAGGACCGGCACTGCACAAAACACTGTATCCATTCGGGGAGAAGAGGTGGAGGTGGTGGAGAGCTTACAAATACTTGGGTGTCACCTGGACAACACAGACTGGGACTGGAGATGTCACACCAAAGCTCTATACAGAAAGGGACAAGCGAACTCTGTACTTCTTGAGGAAGCTTAGTCCTTCAATGTATGCAATAAGATGTTGCACATTACTTTACAAGTCTGGTTGTGGAAAGTGCAGTTGTCTTCGCAGCCATCTGCTGGGGAGCGAAATCAGAGTCTGGCACCTTAAAGAGGCTGAACAAACACTTAAAGAAAAGCTGGATCTGTGCTTGGAACTACTCTAGAGCCCCTAGAACTGATTGTAGAGAGTAGAAATGCTACACAAACGTGATCAGAATAATGGACAACACAACACACACCCTTTACATGACAATCTACTGGACAGACAGAGGGAGTGTGTTCAGTAAGAGGTTACTGCTAGCTCCGCTGTAATAAGGACAGATACAGGAAAATCATTCCTGCCCACTGACAATATAACACTATACAATAAACTCACTCCTGTCCCGATAGAAGATGAGTTACACATTTGTAACATTATTCAGTTTGTTGTACATTTGTGTAATTCTCTGTATCTATATTGTGTGCTGTTATGTGTCTTTCTTGCTACGAACAAACAAATTTCCCATTGGGGATGAATAAAGTACTCTCTCTCCCTACCTCCCTACCATCCCTGTCTATCTATCTATCTATCTATCTATCTATCTATCTAATATAAGTAACTGGTACCCCACTGGTTGTCTCCATAAGGTTTTTCTATGGTACATCCTATGTTAATGTGCAATGTTGCATGAATTTCTTTCTGTCACATTTTAAAAAGTTATGGCAGCCTTCAAAGCTTATTATTGGCCCTTTAACACAAGCCCCCCTTTTAATGTTCTACTGGATGCTAACTTTCATTTATCCTTCCCATTTCTAGGCACTGGCACCAAAAATCAACACAGATTCACTGCAACAGGGTAACAGTAAATTGGACTCAGGAGCCGAGGGTATGTCCCAGCTGAAGGTAAATAAAAGCTCTATGCTTTCCTCGAATAATTTCTCTACTAAAGTTTAGAACACATTGTAAAATTCCTTTGGTAAATACAGAAACAAAATCAGCCCATGTTCACATAATAGATATTGGTGTGGAAATGTATGTGCTATTATTTAACAAGTGAGGTTAACTATGATGTTTAGTTAAGTTAGTATTTGGTATCAAATTGTGTTCTGCATTAAAACACCTAGGTCTAGTAAGTTTTCTAAAAACTGAGAGTCAACAATTCTTTTTTTTCTTCCACTTTTCTAGTCAAAACACTTGCAAATGGAAAATCAATTGAATCCATCTATGCGGAGTTGCAGTGAGCTGGAATTTATCCAGGTAGGAACAGACCTGCTGGCTTTCTTGATATTATTATATACTTGACTTTATTCTATGTAGTTTATCAGATTGTTTCCAGTGAAGGAATCTGTCATGGACTAGCTAAAAGCTTTAGGTAGTAATGGCTGACAAAAAATAATAAAAGGACAATGATGGAGGCGAGTATCAAACCTGGATTGCTGTAGTTGTGTGGTACCAGCACTCCTTGCTGCACCATTTTCTTGCCCATGAGCCTTTTCACTCACTGAAACAATAATTTGTTGTAAAACCTGACTCTCATTTCATTTTTATGTTTCAGGACAGTGAATCCATCAAAAAACTGCTGCATCGCTTGGGCCTTTTCAGTAACAACAAACTTATGACTGCACGTTTTCTTGACATATCAAAGTCCACATTAGAGTACAAGGAACCCAGTACAGAGAGGGAACTGGTTCATGCCTTCATGCAACGCCTGTTGGCTGTAGACTACACGGCGAGACAAGTTTCAATCAAAACTGACCAAGCAATACCAAAAGGTCCAAACATAGCTAATGAAAATGACTTCAATGCTCTGTTTAAAAAAAAAGCTGCCACTCCACCAAGAAAAGAAGCCCATGTTCACCCGATGGATATTCAGATGGCAGTGTTCCTCTGTGCAGATGATTTTCTTCGCCAAGTCATAGTAAACAAACTGTCAGAATGCCAGTACGCCATCCCTCTGCTGGTGCCCAATCCACTTACCAACAAAATTGAATTTCCTCTCTGGACGATGCGTCAAATCAAGAAGAGTTGGAAATTCACTGATCATTCAGGTAAAATTGGCAGCAAAGCCCAGTCACTTTACAAAGCAGAAACTCCAATGGTGGCATTCCTAAGGCTTGGCTCTGTGTCCTCATCAAAGTCTCAGCTGATGAACAGCCTGATTAATGACAATCACAACACATTCTTCCACAGGCAATGCCCAGGCAGCAGCAGAAACTCGAACACACTGGGTGGAAGGACTAGTGGAAATTGCCTGGTATTACCCATCTGGAAAACCCACTGATCAGTTCCGTGACTGTGTTGCATTTTGCAATCTTTCCCTGGTGATTCCAGCATCAATGCAACTCAGCGAAATATTTAACTCAGACGTCCTCAGTAAACGTTTAACTGTTTGCCAACTCTTGAGAATGGTGAGAATGAAACATGGTGATCATAAAGGGAGCTTTGGAGCTCTGAAACACCTCTCATTGTTATCCTGACTGATGAAGAGGACTTTGTATGAATTGACGAGGTATGCGAGGTGTGGATATGGAAAATACAAAGTGAGACTCAATTACAAAATCAACCCAATGTGTCCCTGTTGCACTCATCAGACAATTGAATCAGCAATGGGTCTCCTTACGACCTGTGAAGTTCAAGCCTCAAGAAGATCACAAGTTGTCACCAGGTGAATCGAGTGTGGATGAGCACAATAATGTTTTCTGTCAATGGGAATGGAAGCTGCCCAAAATTATAATGAGGTTCCTGGAAGGAAAAGATCCATCCACAGTCAAAGAATTATACCTGCCCTGCCAGGGAAGGACTGTGCGCATGAACTGGGTGCCAGAAGAGCAAAGAGATTGCGACGGTTTCATCAAAGAAGAGTGAAGCAGAGCCTCGGCAAAAGCAATATGAAATGTCCTCTTAATGAGACAGAAACAAAACACGACCATGGTTTCAGTGATCTCATGTCACTATTTCTTGATAGTTTGGACTCTCACTTCTGAATGTGATAGTAAATACTTTCTTCAAATGGATCTCAGTCCTTGCTGGATGACTTCACCTCGGAAAAACTCGTCACAATCCGTCAAGAATATGACACAAATGGAAGCAAGTGCTGCGCTTGAAAAAGAAACCTGACAAGGACCAGAAATTGACCAAAGACATTTGGGGGGAAAAAAGGACCAACTGAAGATTGAACAATCAATCTTGGGAAAAACATTTACAAAAAAGCTAAATGCCACCAGCCTTTGAGACTAGAGCCACCTAACTGAGAGAAATGGGGGCAGATCTATGAAGGCTTAAAAACGTCTCAGAAATATGAGCCTGCCTGAGAAGAAAGCTTCGGGGAACCAGTTTTGAACTGCCCAACGTTGCTGCTGAACTCATGATATCCGGATTTTCCCGATGGAGTTAATGGACGGTGATACGGCCTATGTTCCTCTGACCTGGGTTTCAGCTGTTTCTGCATGAAGTCATTACGAAAGTGGGAGATCACAGAGTTTTGTGCTGTCAGGGGGCCTTTTTTGGGGGGGGGGGGTTTTATCAGAGCTCTGGAAATCCAACCATGTTGAATGCCATGTTTGGACTCCAGTTTGCAGTCAGTGCAGGCAGATGCACTAAAAGGAGCCTTTATTGCAGCCTGATCCACAGTGTCAGGAAGACCTGAAGCAGGAGCCTCCGGTTTGACTACATTCTGATCATCGATACCGAAGGTCTGCGAGCTTTAGAGCTAGCAGGAATCAACACCATACATCACGACAACGAAAACTTGCCACATTTGTTTGTAGATGTCTGGGAAATATGACACTGATTAACATTCTATGGAGAGAACCCTTGTGAAATGCAGGTATCCTTCAGATTGCTGTGCATGCATTTTCTGAAGATGAAGGAGATCAATCTGAGCCCCAGTTGCATGTTTGTTCATCAAAATGTCACTGATGTTGTAGCTAGAGAGAAAGTCATGGATGGACGAATACATTTTACAGGAAACACTGTACAAAATGACTAAACTAGCAGCTAAAGATGCAGACTGTTGTGCAGAAAAAATTTCACTGATGTGATTAGATTTGATGTAGAGAAAGATGTAAAGTAACTTTGTCATCACTCTGGCAGGGTTCCCCACCCCATGGGCACCAAATCCAAACCCAATCTACAGTCCAAATATTCAGGACGCTTAAAAAAAGATATTCTTACACGTGCATTCACTGAAAATGGGCTGAGGGGTTATCAGAATTTACCCCAGCGGTGAAAAACCTGTGGGAAGCTCTACTGAAGGAAAATTTTGGTCTTTAGTTTTTAGGAATGCTCAAGAGATATCAGTGTACAGGAAACTGGAGCAGGAGTATGGAAAGTGGGCCTGGAAGCTGAGGAGTGCCATGCTGGGTATGAAGATAGAAGGATAAAATTCTCCAACAGAGTTGCTAGTGGAGTTGTGGAAACCGTCCATAAAGCAAGACCTTATGAAGGAAATGGTGGTCCCCGACATTAGAAGAGGTCCAAAAGGCATTTAACTCCTTTTTTGAGGAAGATGGTGACAGGGAGAAACGCTGAGCCACGGAAATGCAAATTTGAGACACAAATTCAAGATCTCCACAATGTCCTAATCAAAGACGGCTAAACAAAAAGTGGAGGACAGCCATTCAACAAAAAACCACACACTAAGAACACTGGACCGGCAACGGAAAGACACGAGAAGAAAATATTTGAAAAGAGCAAAGAGCTCGCTTTAAAAAATCAAAGGTAATGTTTGACATTGAAAACCATGCCAACAAGAATTTGGACTTCATGTGGAGCAGCTGGGTCTCCGAAATATCTGAACAACCTTTAACCATCGCAGATGTTGACATATCAAAAGATCTAACTGAAGTTCTGGGAGAGTCCTATGGACATGACTTGATTTCTAATCAACTACATTCTTTGAAGCACATCATCAACTTTGGAACTGAGGCTGATTACAACAGGTACGTCCTCAAAAACAAGAGCATGGTAAGGAAAATGTCGCTCTCTGGTGGAGAATTATTTGAACCAGAGGAAACAAAATCAATCCATGGTCTCATTTCTAAGGCAACTGAACAAACAAATCACACTCTGGTGTCGTTTCCATTTTTCACACAGGGTTACAATTCACATTACATAAGAGGCATTGCAAGTGACATCAAAACTCTGGTCAGTGACTTTGAATCAGAGTTCAAGAGGAAACGAAAGTTGCCTGATGATGCCTCGATTTTTAAACAGGAATTCTATATCAATCTCACACTTTATGTGTGTATGGCGGTAAAAAGACACATTTCAGAGCTTCACAAAATATTCAAAGAGGCAAATGACCCTCTTAATTACTTTGAAAAGAAGAAGTCAGAGTACCTCAAGATCTTCCATAATTACTATGCAGGGGCTACAGCAGCGGCCATCCTTGGAGAACAAGTTTGCAATAACTTGAAAGAACCAATTGTTCAGAGCATCTACAACATGATCGCTCAGTTTGTCAGTGAACAAATGAGAGGGAAAGTGCCGTTCAATGGCAACAGAGCTGATCTGGAAAAACACATTCTGAAGTCTCTGGCAGAGCAAACAGGAAATAAGGACGAGAGGTTTCAGAACTACTTACTGTACATGCAACAACCTAGGGAGCATTTTGAAAAGTTCATCAAGGACAAGGTCAGAGAGTTTATGGCAGCAAACAACCCTCAGGCCGCCTCTGAAATCAAAGACTTTATTGACCTCAAACAGAAAACCATCCTTAGTGTTGCAAAAATGGCCACAGACCAAGCCAGGCTTGTTAATGGAGATTCAGATTTTTGGCTGAATTTGTTCTCCCAAGGTCTTGCAGATGAATTGGGAGTTACCACAATTTACCATTGTGATAAGGAGTCCAAGAACAGCATTGACTTTGATATTCTTGTGGAAGTTATAAAGAAGGAGCTCGCAAATGTTGCTGAAGAGCTTCAGAGAAGCCTCAGTGAGCTTTCACAGCTCAGAATGGAAAAGTTCAGAGAGAGACCTGATGACATCCTGATCAAACACTTCTGCACATGCTGCTGGGAGCAGTGCCCCTTCTGCGGTGCCGTCTGTACCAACAGTCAAAACGACCATCCTGGAGACCACAATGCCGATTTCCATCGGACGTCCGGAATGAACGGCGTGCATTACAGGGACACAACCGAGTTCTTCCTAAACTTTTGCACAGCAGCAGTAGCGAGCAATGTTCAATTTTGCTCAGCCAGTGATTACAATTCAACTTGCCCTTTCAAAGACTACAGGACAGCGGGGGAAAGGTACGCCAAGTGGCGCATCTCCACAGACTTTTCAGAGCATCCCTACTGGAAATGGTTTATTTGTGAATACCAGGAAAATCTTGAAAAGCACCATAACAGAAAGTTCTACGGTAGAGGGCAGATTCCTGATGTCTGGAAACGTTATACGAAATTGCATGCCATCGCAAGCTTAGGACTGCGTTAGTAATTTTAAAAATTAAACAGTTTGAACAGCATCAGTAAGATTCAGGCCACATCATCACACTGCTCGTAAAAAAATAAATATTTCACATTTTGTAGTTACACAAAATGTGAACAGTCTTAAATATCCTAAAATCCAATCCATACATTTGAAATATGGCAAAAAGGTGGGCACTTTTCCAGACGATCCACTAGTGTGAGGTACCTGAGATTCTTTGTCTTGTTGACTACTGTAGTTCAGGCATGTTTATCTTATTGGAGATAAATTGGAGATCAGCAATCACATACAGTTTTGGCTAAGTATTGTTCTATACATGTCTATTTTTCTGAAGTATCATCAAAGTGAGCTGAAAAATGATTACTCTTTGTATAACAACTGTTCATGTCTTTCTTCAAAGCAAAACAGCGTATACTTATATCCAGTGTACTGCATATAACTTATAACGTATAAAAGAGTTGTATTAAAGCTACAATAAGTCATCTGCAGATGACACCGAACACTCTCCATACACTTGTTTTTTTGTCACTTTAAAACTCCACCTATGTTATATAGTAAACATTTAATTTTGATGTAGCATCAAGTCTTTAGGTTTGAAATGAATAAGCAAAATTAATCAATTGCTCCAAACTGATTAGATGTATCCACACACACACACACACAAAATCACATTTTCTCATAATTGCACTGATACATAGCAACAGTATATAGCTACTCAATAATGTCTATTTAATGCATAGTTGACCAACTTTCGCAACTAACTAACACTGTACAGCAGATTGTGATTATTCCAACATTACCGATGATTTCTTCTGATAATTCTCACATTACCAACCTACAGTATAATACAGGGAAAAAACGATCAAAGGCACGTGGCTCTACAGTCTCTAGTGTGTTCAATGATGTTAGTAGAGAAAACATAGGAATCTACTTTCTAGTAGCTGCCCTCACTGCCCTCGTCTGGTACAGACTGAGTGTAGCAGCACAATTCTTTTCTTTTCCTTCTTTTCATTTACTTACAGGATTTATTTTACTTGATATGTGTAGTGGGTTAACCTCTGTACGTAAGCAAAATTACAAAACAAAATGACAAGCCATAGCGTCATACAAATAAGAAAAATCAAAAAACAAGACCACACTTGTTCACACATGCTGTCCTAATACACAGTCACCTGCAACATTAGTAAAATATTTTTTAAATCATCTAATCGCCTGGTTTACAATTCGTTCAAAACATTTTAGCGATTCCGGAATTACTTCAGACCTTTGTGAAGTGTTTTAAGCGAAATGGCCTGTTTTCATCCACTAGATGACGACAAAGTATAAAAATGAGTCGCTCACGTGATTCTCCTTAAATTAAAATATACTGCATATATTGTATATCGATTGATTAAAAGCTACAGTGATAGCTAGAGTACCGAAAATATTTTTCCTATTTTTCAGGAATAATCTGGTAATGAATCTGGTATCTGGTAATGATTTTCCCGCCCAAATTCAAAATTGTTCTCTGTGTCTTTCTGAGGTGTTTTGTAGGGCTGTCTCCGTCTCCTGTCTCTGATGTGTGCTCTGAGGCAGTTTCTGAGGCAGTCTCTGAGGCATTTTCTTTGGTGTTCTGAGGTGTTTTATTTGGCGTTCTCTGACATGTTTTCTGATGCGTTCTCTGAGGCATCTGAATAATTCTCTGGGGCATTCTGAGGCATTTTGCCAGCTGTTCTGAGGCATTCCCTGATGTGTTTTCTGAGTCTGAGGCAAGCTCTTAGGTGGTGGGGATTTAACAATACACTTTTCCCACTGAGGCGTTCTCTGAGGCGTTGTCTGAAGCATTCTATAAGACGTTCTGAGGCATTCTCTGAGCCAGTCTCAGGCATTTTATTTGGCATTCTCTGACGCGGTTTCTGATGAGTTCTCTGAGGTATCTAAATCATTCTCTGGGGCATTCTGAGGCATTTTCGGAGCTGTTCTGAGACAATCTCTGACATGTTTTTTGAGGCTCTGAGTCTTAGACAAGCTCTTGGGTGCTGGGGATTTAAAAAATACACTTTTCTGACTTCTGAGGCATTCTCTCAGGTGTTTTTTTTAGGTGTTCTGAAGCTTTTTCTGTGTCGCTTTCTTTGGTGTTCCGAGACGTTCTCTGAAGCACTCTGTAAAGCATTCTGAGGCATTCGCTGTGCTTTTCTGAGGCATTTTGAGGCATTCTGTGGTTTTATGATGCGTTTTCTGAGTTGTTCTCCGAGATGTGTTCTGATGCATTCTCTGAGGCATTCTGAATAGTTCTTTGAGCCATTCTGATGTCTGCGGTGTTCTGAGGCATTTCTCTGGGGCATACTCTGAAGCATTCTGTGACGCATTCTGGGGCTTTCTGGTGCGTTTTCTGATGTTCTCTGAGGCATTGTGAATAGTTATTTTTAGCCATTCTGTGGCATTTTCTTTGGTTCCCAAACATTTTCTGCCACACCCCCTGTTGTAGGTAAGAATATTTTCAAGCCACTTCACCCCACTCTGACACACACATACACATCTTTTGCTTTCAAACTCCACTAGAATTAACGCTGTAACTTGTACATAACTACACCTCCTAATTAAAGAAAACAAACAGAGTTCAACATTAACTTTTTGTTTCCAACTTGCAGAGTCAGACAAGCCACCCGAGAGTTTCATTTACAAATAACTAAGCAAACATAAGCCAATATATTTAGGTTAATGTTAAGGTTGTTTCTTCTTAAAATACGCTTACATTCTCACAATATACCTTCACTTATTTTCTTTCTGTTGTAATATTCCCATAAAGCTTCATAGATCACGACGGTTTGACAAAACTGGTCAACTTTTAATCGGCTTCAGTGCTCATCCATTGTATGCAAAGGTCCAGTGGTTCAGACGCGCTTTTTTCGGTGCAATACATGCGATGTCACGGAGATTTGCTGTGACACTCGAGCGAACATTTTCTAAAAGTTGTAGGTCCAACAAAAAAAGACCACTTTTGTATGCCTTGTTAGGATATTCCCTGCAACCTTTGCACAACATTTTGTCATAACTGACCCATGAAATTTAACTTTTCCTTGAGGGAATGAAGCTGCGGTCTCACTTTGCTTCGGAATTTCCTGCAGGCCTTGCTATATGACATCATTATCAAAAGATAATATCATTGCTTTGTTTTGACTGGACGCGTGAATTGATAAGACCGTTTTATGCATTAAAAGGGGTTAAATATTCAAGTTACACAGTATTTTGTTTGAGAAGGTCTGGCTGGATGAAGATGATCTGTCTCTAGATGACAGTAATGGTACACTTGAGTTCATGAGCACTATGCTTGCTAATATGATCTCCAAACACACAACTATTGTGAAATTTCGGTAAAGACCATTTGAAACACATACCTGAGTTAAAGCCTAAGCCTAAGAAGCAATGATGCCGTTTCTGACAGAGTCAACAACCACAATGCACACTTTCAGTACAAACAACTGATCACACTTAGACCTTCGCATTTCAGACAATTCCTCTTTACAGAACAAAGACTTGAGCACACCGACGTGTGTACTTTGAACTGATGTTTTCAGCTAACTAACAGGCCTCAACAGCTGGACTCATGCCATGACACATACTTTCTTCTGTTTGACACGCTTTTAAAAAACGTTTATCTGCAGAGCTGGACACTGATCCAAAAAACCTTGCATTCCATCTATGTCTCAATTAGACTCACAGCACTTGCGGACAAATGCAAATGCAGCCTCAAATGTTGGCAATCGATCCAAATAACAAAGGTCTAAGTTAAAAAGGATAAAAGATTTTCTTCTGATTTGTGACCTAAAATATTGGTACCCATCAAATTTGATTTTCCAAAAGATGGTAATTCCAAAGAACTGTGGTATTTTAACATGCATATTTGACAAACTCCACTCGGCTTTCTGGTTCGGTAATCAAGAGTTACAGCAAGTAGTGATTTTATGTTGCCATCGTTACTGCGAGAAAGTCAGTGAGGAAAGTAGGGTGAAGTAAAATCAAATACAGGAAAAACAAACCTCATTCAAG
>JAJAGP010005327.1:0-35021 GCA_025084515.1 Ancistrus triradiatus
AGCCTTAAAATAACAAAGAAAAATACTTCAAACAGAAATACTCTTTATTTTTTAGTCTACACAATATTGTTTCAATCTTACTTACCCATTTACTTCTATACAGTTATCCTTACTTTTTAAGTTTATCTTTACTACTGATTTCAGTCTCTCAGTTATATCCTTTTAGTGTACCTCCTGCATTAGTGAACACAGGGTCAAGTAACCATTTAAGCACAGTGCATACGACATGACGTTTAAGTCTCTAAATCATTGTATTACTCACACTGTGTAACTCAGCTGCCTGCAGTCTTTGTTTTTGTCATCATAAATGAGTGCACCCTATGTAATTAACTGGCAACTCGGCTCTAACACTATGTGATTTATCACGTACAACACATTGCTTCTTATGTCTCATGAGAAATTATTAACAAAAATACTGAACTGCTGAACCAGTCACATTACGCATGATGGGCAAGTGCCACTTTTCAATTTATGGAAGGATTTCAAACCTTTACAAAAATAGTTTGTTACTGGAAATTCAGGCTTAAAATCATGTATTAGTCACTAGGCTTCAATGATATAGCAACTTGACTGGTGCTACTGCTCATCAGTCATTGAGGATCCAATTTTTCTAACATGGTTTAGTTATGAGATAATCCTCTTCATTGTTATACATTCACCAGCTACTTTATTAGGTACACCTGTTCAACTGTTCAGTGACGCAGATATCTCATGAGCCAATCACATGGCAGCAACTCAATGCATTTAGGTATGTAGACATGGCCAAGACGACCTGCTGAAGTTCAAACCGAGCATCAGATTCTGGAAGAAAGGTGATTTAAGTTACTCTGAACGTGGCATAGTTGTTGGTGCTAGATGGGCTGGTCTGAGTGTTTCAGAAACTGAGATCTACTGGGATTTTCACACACAGCCATCTCTAGGGTTCACAGAACGGCATCATGCTGTCATGTCAATATGGACTGAAATCTCTGAGGAATGTTTCCAGGGCCGTGTTGAATCTATGCCATGGACGATTAAAGCAGTTCTGGAGGCACAAGAGGGTCCAACCTGCTACTGGCAATGTGTACCTAATAAAGTGGCCGGTTTATTGTACGTTTGCTTCTATGCAACAAATAACAGGAACAACAGATGTATTGTACATTGTCCAGATCAAGGATGCCAATATAAATTTTGAACCATGTGATAGATTAACACACTGGGCCTCCCACTCTGCACAGTTTTTGCTCCCTTGGCCTCCCTTAGGCCCCCTTCTATTCAGAGTCCTTCAGAGTAATTATCCCAACACCCCATCCCCCTTTGTAGCACCCCTGGCCCAGATTGTTCATTTCCTAGAAACAGTGGGAGTTTGTAATGAGGCAGTATGTTTCAAAACTTGATCATTTGGAAAGGCTATTTTTTTTAGGACTATATTTAAGTCTATTTAAAAGTGTTTTTGTAGTATGCCCTAGGCTTCACATCACGAGAGGTCATAGTCGGCATGGTTAATTATATAACCATTAGTTAGTTATTGTTTTAAAATAATAATTCATCTTAGACCGACTTTTTATCTTTAGGTATGATTTGAAATTCTACTGTATAAGTCTATAATTTGTATATCTTTATAATTTTATGTGTATAGTAATGCTCATACAAGTTTTATGTAATATAATATCAAAAAATACAGAGTTTTTGGTATTTTTTAATATGGTTTTCAGGACAAATGTCATTTGGAATCGAACCGAACATTTAAAAAATCAAATATAGATAAAACTAACACAAAAATTGAACAAAGCAAAATGGAAAGACTGGAAAAATCTGTTATTGGAGCAAACTTAGGTCATTCAGTAGAAGGTGTTTTTATGTGCACTTCATCCTACCAAAATATAATCGCCTTAAGAAATGATAAAAGGCCTCTGCTAAATGACTGACAGGGTTTTCCTCCTTTAAAATGTCAAAAATACATTTCCTGGGAAGGTGGACCTTTTTCTCTCTGAACACTTCCATCAACATGCCATCATGTTAATACCCACAGTGTCCGTTTTCATGATGTTTGACCCTGGGTGATGATGACTGATGTGTTACATATTGTAATGAGAAAAATGTGTTTGAGGAAGAGCTTGGTCTGGAATTTCACAATGAAAAAAGCCTTTATATTATGAGTGACACTGTAAAGGACACTGTATGAGGGACCAACAAAGGATGAGTAACCCGCTTAGGGAAATTAATACAGTACTTATGTGTGGTATTAAATGATAATGTAATGCACTACAATCATATTGTAAATCATGTTCCTATACTGAGCTCAGTATTCTCAGTACTTCAGCTGCAACTATATACAATCTCTATAAGGAATCAAAGACACATAAATAGATCTTTCTTAGTGGCTTAACACCAATAAATGTAAGCAGAATAGATAGAACAGATGCTTAGATAATGAAAAAAAACGTTGTTTCTGACAAGAAAAAGAAATTTTTTACATATTGACAAATTGGTCTTTGAAAAAATACATGAGATAACAGCTGAATCAGTTTACTGTCCAAATCATAATTGAAAACTGTGAATACAAATATTTACTATTGTCCACTTTTCAGTGAAACTGTAACATAAGTGTGTGTGAAGTAATATTCTGCTACCAGATCCAGTCTGAGGAACCCTGTAGATATGTGTTTCTTCTCTACAAGCACTTCCCACCAATTCATGTTCAGTGGGGGTGAAAATCCAGAATTCTTTTTTGCCCTTATAGAGTAATCTGATAGCCATGCAAGCTAGGTTAACTGTTATGAGAAAAACTGATGGTGGTGACATTTGACAGAGATTCCAAGAATATATTAGAAACAGATGTGTGTTTTGACCAGGGTCTAGTTACTAACCCAGATACTAACAGATTACTGCATTTTGGGTCTGACAGTCAGTTTTAGTACACTAATAGCATATATTTAGAGTGAATGTTTCCAGGCAGTAAGAAGAGCTTTACATCAGTCTGCAAAGTACAAGAATGTCACAACAAGAAATATGCATTAATATTCTTTTCTATGTGGTATGTTTTATGGCTACATAAAACACACATCTGCATATCATATATGACTCAGCACTCAAACCAGCTTGAGTCATACCATTGTACAAATGGTAAGTACAGTAAGGTCAGCTAAGGACCAAAAAAATAGTATCAGATTTGAATAATCATTTCTTGTAAGGGACTATGACTAACATCCTACTGGGAAATTACAGGAATTTCTGGCATTACAGAGCAGATGCATAAAACCACTTTTTTTCGTTTAACTTAATTCTGACTAATGGTTACTGTCTGGGACTGAGTAATTCTCTTTATAGTGCATATGGCTGTTTTCATGTGTGATTTTGTAGGCATAACTACATGAAAGCACATCAGTTACTCATGTTAACCTTAATAATAATCGTGGAAAGGCTGAAAGATGTACAAAATGGGACAAGTAGTGTAATTTTCAGTATAATTTCAGAAGGCACGTTGTTGTTATCAATATGTTTGAAACGAAATTGTAAAGATTGGACAACAATGTTTCCCAAAGATTTACTTCCTGAAAAAAGGGAGATTACTATAGTCAGTGTTAAGCTGAACGCATAGTAATTTCAGATTTGTCTGTGTTCTTAGTCATCAAGGTCATGGTTGTCTTGAGTGCCTGAGTTGAAGGCAACTGGACTTCTTTTTTCGGTTCTTGAAGATGTTTCACGTCTCATCCGAAAGGCTTCTTCAGTTCTATAAGCTGATGGGGAGTCCCAGGTATTTAAACTCTAGTGGGGTTGTCACCTTGGAGTCCTTGACCCATCTTGTCAACACATTGGGATCACAGGGGCCAAGGTGTATGTGAGTTGTTGCCCCACCCTGCCATCATGTGTGTCATTACAGTCAAGGTCGAGGTGTGAATGGGTAGGGCCTAGGTAGGGATCCCAAAACAGCTTTGTAGGTGGCTGATAATTGGTGATGTAAACCACCCCCTCTGTTCAACGATGGTTGTTCTAATAGGGCATAGATGGCCTCCTTAACTCTTTCAAACCATCTGTCTTCTCTGTCAAAAATATGGACATTAGAAAGCATGTCCCTTGTCCTTTAAATGCAGATGTACAGTCCTGATGAGCTGCCTCTTCTATGTAGTGCCATGTGCCTATCCAGTGGTTGTTCTGTACTCCTCATTGCATTGCACCACATACACAACATTTCTCAGTTTGTGCTTGGGCATTTTGTTCTTGGGATGAACCAATTTTTGTCTAAGGGTGTTGCGGGGTCTGAAGTGCCCCAGGATATTATGCTTGGAGAAAATACTTGACCATGTTGTTCCACATGTTGTTCTGTTTCTCACTAGTTGACGTCTAAGGTTTTTCTCTGTCTCTTCACTGTCTTGACCAAAGATTATTTTGGGTATCCACGTTTTAAGCGCTCTCTTGATGTGTGTGTTCCTTTTCTTTTCCCTCTGCGTTGGAGGGAACGCTCTGGTGTGGTGTAAGGTCATATAACAAGTTGGTGTTAATTTCAGATGTTCTGTATCAGTAGGGTTATTTGGAGAAAAAAATGTAAGTATCATTGAATTTAATTACAGTAAATTGCATTAAAAATCCATCATAGGTTTGATCACATACATGATGGTGAAACAACTTGTCGTGAGTTAGTTTCATCTGAGCTTTAGACTGTTTTGTAGCTGATTGTTGCCCTGTCCTGGACATTCCAGTAAGTGTTTACATAAGCTTCTACTTGGTGCAGATTGCAACAGCTTCCTCTGATTTGCATCTGGCTTCCTCAAATGGAGTCTACAATTGACTCACTGTTGACACTGGTTTGTGACAATGTCTTGTTTAAAAGCTTTACATCTAATTAAGCCTAAAATCTAATTAAAGTTGAAAGAATTTTAAAAAATATATCATGTTATTATGCCTGATACAAAGAGTTATCTATGTCATGGCATTCTCAAAATGCGGTGGCGATACTAACAGGGTACTCTTTTTCTATGTGGTAGTGGTTCCTGCACTACTTGGGATGGGCTACATGGTGGGATCGGTGGGTAGCACTGTTGCCTCACAGCAAGAAGGTCCTGGCTATGATCCCAGGTGGAGCGACCTGGGGTCTTTTCTGTGTGGAATCTGATTGGGCCCAGTGTCCTTGTGAGCTTACTCCGGGTTTCCTCCCACAGTTCAAAGACATATAAGCTAAGTGAACTGAAGATATTGCTATTGAACTACTTGGGACAAAACAGCCCCAGCATGCTATTGTATCCCATATCATTAAAGGAGATAGGAATGTGGGGAATGCAAAAAGAGACCCCTATAGAGGGCTGCTTTCAAAATTACCTTTGCCACTCTGACCACTGCATCTGGTTCTCTCTGTTTAGTAATATTAGTCAGTGGGCTCATGAGATCCGAATTAGTAGGTACAAACCTATGATAGTATCAACCTCAGGAACTCTCTCCCCTCTTTTTGGATTGCAGAGTGCAGGCAGAGGGCAACTGCTGCAATTTTACTAACATACAACGAATACATCTGAACATGTAGAAGCCCAAAATGTAACTGCATACTTTGCTAACCCTTACTGTATGTGGATCATGGTTTCCCAATCAGAGGTTAATGTACCACTTGGGGTTTATGGTGGCAGGGCATTGGACCATTTTGTCAGGGTTCACTCTGTTTTTTGCTTCGGCTCATTCTTTTTACACCATCCCTTACCCTCTCTTCTCGGTTGTTTTGTTTTTTCCCGAGTGCGGTGTGCGTGCTGTGTTTGCTTCCTTCCGCAGGAATCTATTTGTCCAAGACTCTGCATAGTGCAGCTCCTCAGGTGTTCCTGATCGTCCGGATTGATTACTCCATCTACTTAGACCAATGTAGAGAACGAGGAGTCGCCAGATCGTCTTGCCATGTTCCTGGTACCATAGCGCTGTTACGCTATTAGCATTAGCATTAGCTTTAGCCTAGCACGTGTTGCTCTGCTTTTTTTGGCCCTCGTGCCCGTTTATGTTATGTTTTGGTTTTACTTATACCTTGCATCCTCTTTTCAGTTCCAGGTTTTCCAGCGTGCTCCTTGCTATACCCGCCGACTCTGGTTTTCACCTCCAGCGGTGTACCACCCGGATTCTCTTGCCTGGCAGTGGTACTTCATCCTCTCTGTGGATGGTTCTCCACCCCTGGAAGAAACTCATTGTCGCCGCCACACTCTCCCTGGTCGTTTCTGTTCGCGCACCTGGACGTTGGTTTCCTTGACTCGCCCCACTTTTTTTTGGGTCTTGTTTACATTATTTGAACATTTCATCTCAGCTCTTGAGGATAATAAATTCCATATTTATATATCTGGGTTTTTTGCTGCGCTTCTGCATTTTGTGTTCCTTCTATGGTGTATTAAGTATAGGATTTCCCCGTGAATCCTAACAGTACAATCTGGCCAATATTTTAGATCCCGTGGATTTACAGTCCGTTACCGATCAGCGAGATCCTTGTTAGACAACAGAATTGGTTGTCTCAGCACAATAAAATATTGCAGGTTTTATCTGATTCTAACAGACTTCTCAGACTTCTCAGGTTTCAATGACCTTCTTGTGCACTTTTCCCAGACACCCAACTTATCTCTCAACATCATGAGCCAGACAACCCCTGCTTCCGACGGCCAAGGGATCTCCGCACCCTCTCTAAGCCCTCCAGAAGCTCCCATCACCAGTCCTGAGGCCTTCTCCAGCGACCTGTCCAAGTGCAGTGGTTTCCTGTTGCAGTGTGGGCTGGTCTTCCAGCAGCTCCCTGTGGACTTTTCCACTGATGTCAATAAGGTCGCGTATATCTTTGGCCTCCTTCGGAGAAGGAGTGTGGGCTGATGTCGCCATGTCTCAGGTTAGTTTGGATGCGGTCTCGTACAACGACTTCCTCCACCGGTTTAGGGCGGTTTTTGATCTCCCTGACCACGAGGAGGCAGCGTCGAGCCGTCTCAGCAGTCTGCGCCAGGACTCACGTTCCATGGCCGATTACTCTGTCGAGTTCTGGTTGCTGGATGCTGACTCCAGATGGAATAACCCCGTTGAAGGATGAACTGTCGATCCGTGATGAACCCATAGACCTGCAGACCATGGTGGATCTGGCAATTCACCTGGACTGACATGAGCGTTGATTGGATAGAGCATCACGTCCAATCCAGGCAACTCCTTTCATCCAGACCAGACCAGACCCACTGTGGCAGAGACCAGTCCTTCTGAGATACCGGGGCTCACCCTGGCGGAACGCACCAGGCGTAGGGACAATGGCCTCTGCATCTACCGTGGTCAGCCTCTACATCTACTGTGGTCATTTCCTACGCTCCTGCCCCATCCGCCCCAAGGGAACGGATTCCATCACAAGACTAGGGGTGCTGTCAGGCTCAACCCCTCATTCCTATCCGTCCCTGCCGTTCTATGTCTCCCTGGGATCTTCTTTCCACTAGAGTCCCTTTTTGACTCCATGGTCAAGGAAAACCTCTTGGACCAGGGTCTAGCCTCGCAGGGGATATGACTGGACACCCTGGCACACCCCAGAGAGTTTACGCCCTTGATGGGAGGCTACTTGCCCCTATTACCCTTCGCACCTTCCCGGTCTCCCTGAATGTTTCTGGTAATCATGCCCACTGGTGGTTGGACATCCCTGGCTAGCCCTACACAACCCCACCATCGACTGGAGGTGGGACAGGATCTCTGGATCGAGTGAGTTCTGCCTTCGTTCCGCACCACCAGCATCTAGTCCCAGCACTCGCACTTCTCGGCCTGAAGAGCCCCCGGACCTTTCCCAGGTACCCAAGCAATATCACAACCTTTGAGAGGTCTTTGAAAGGACCGTGCCAGGAGCCTCCCCCTGCATCGCCCATACAATTGCTCTATTGACCTGCTTCCTGGGGTTCCATTTCCCTCCGGTCATCTCTACAATATCTCACGCTATGGAGGAATATATGGAGGCTATGGAGGCCTCCGGGCTTAACTGTCCTTCCACATCGCCCTTGGGGCCTGGCTTCTTTTTCGTGGCCAAAAAAGACGGCTGTCTTTATCCCTGCATTGACTATTGGGGACTTAACAACATTACTAAGCGTAACTAGTATCCCCTAGTATCCCCTTTCATCTCATTGGCCTTTGACCTCCTCCAAGGCGCCATGGTGTTCACCAAACTAGACCAGTGAAATGCATACCACCTCGTATGCATTCGTGAAGGCAACGAATGGAAGACCGCATTCAACACTCCCCTCGGACACTACGGATATCAGATAATGCCGTTTGGCCTCAACAAATGCCCAGTGGTATTCCAGTGCCCTTATTACCATGTCCTGAGAGGGTTACCTTTTTGTTGTTGTATACTGGATGATATTTTTGTTTTTTTCTTTTTTCTAGAACTGAAGAAGCCCAAGAGAGTGCGTCAAGGCAGACCCCGCAAAGATCCATGCAATAGCAGAGTGGCCCACTCCCTCGGGATGCAAGGAGCTGCAGCGCTTCCTTGGCTTCGCAAATTTCTACTGCCGATTTATCAGTAGTTTTATTTATTTAGTAGTAAGGTGGCGGTGCCCCTAACCCGACTAGCCTCCACTAAAAGTCCTTTTATTTGGACCACTGACGTGGAAAAAGCCTCCAGTAAGCTCAAGACCGTGTTTACCTCTGCCCCTGTCCATTAACTCTTTCCAATGCCTCATCATGAACCAGGCACTGATGAATTTTATTTTGATTGCAAGAATCCACACTTCCTGGCATCACAGGCATTTGGTATGTTTTCCCATTCAATCGAGATGAAATGTGAGGGCTCTCAAGGATTCAGACAAATGTTTTCACCTTTTTCATTGTCCAGTGGTCCTGGAAGTACATAGGCTTCCCACAATACCAACATGCCTGCCCAGGCTTTCACTCCCCTTGTCCTACACCACCAGTTGAACAGACTCATCCAGTGATGCACTGAAGTTTTCAATAATATTATGTGGTGAAAAATATTCAGTGAACAGTCACTTCTGGCAGGAATCTCAGATCTTTGTCCTGTAGAGTTAGCTTGGTAAAGATGATCAGGGCTGCAGCGGGTCCAAGGGACCTGCTGATCCTTGGCTTCTTTGGAAGCTCTCCATGTTGATGGATGTGGTTCTTCTGCCAGTGAGGGAGGGCTTGGTGCTGTTCCTGATGAGGATTTGGCTAGGGAAGCTCTGGCTAGGGAGGGATTTGATTAATTTTGGTTCCACAATATCTAGCTTTTGCACTAATGTGACACCTGGTCAGGCAAGGAGGGAACAGTTAGGAAGGGATCGTGATAAGAGCTGTTATTTTCATCTTTAAGAAAAGGTTGTGTATGTGGAGTGCTCCTGTTTAGTGTTGTAGTTATCAGCATGTCAGCTTCTTCTCCTGAATTCTCTTTCCTTACTCCACTACTGTGCTCTTACACCTGCCTGTAACCCACACTGTGCACAGACAGAATGTTAAATAGACATGTTAATTATAGACAGGTGGAACCACTTCCTTAAGTACTTGCTCTCCATCTCACATTCGCAGATGGCACTTGACCACTGATTCAGTTAAAGTTTGCGAAATAACAAATTATATAATAGAATTCCTCAGCCAAGCTCTTTTGAGATCTTGAGATCTTAAACAGAAGCACTGATTTAGGATACTGAACTGCATGACCCACTGTCTCACTCACTCTAACCTGTTTTTAATGATACGGCCTGTACATCCCATCCTTAGCTTCCTCCAGCACTCAGGGGCTTGAAGTGAAGGAGAAGGTTACGAAAGAAATGACATACAAGCATAAAGATTGATAAAGACAGGTTAAAGATGGACAGGGGGATGTCATTTATGTGTTATCTGCTAATTAGCCCTGTGATTTGCCCAACAATCACTCTCCATCCCATTAACAAGCTCTTACTAAAATTATATTCAGCTGCAAAAAACACACTGACAAGCTCCTCACCAATTTCCCTGAAGCCCATAGATAAATGGGATATTGTAATAAGACCAACGTTACTATGGATTAGATATGGTGATGGCTTTTCTTTTTCCACCCCCCAATCGAAACATTTGGTACAGTATGGAAAGGCAATTAAAAATTATTATATGAACTGTTTCCTTACATTTCTTTCTGACTTTTGTATCATTGCAGAAGTAATGACCCCATATAGTCATGTTTTTTTCCCGGTCATTTCATTTTCATTTGTAATAACATCCTCCTCCTGCCATTTCCGGCCTGCAACACATTCCAAAACAAGTTGGGATGGGGCAATTTAGACTAGTTGAGGTACAAAAAAAAATTTGTTATTTCAACAGCTAATGTCATCAGGAGTTTATAATCATGATTTGGTAAAAAAAAAAAGCAGTCTTTGAGGAGTAAATATGGGCAGAGGATCTCCAGTTTATCAACAAAAGTATAATAAAATTATTGAAATGTTTAAAAACAATGTTCATCAAAGTAATACTTAAAGGGATTTATATATTTCAGTCCTTTTGCATCTTGTTTTGCATTTTCTTGTTGAAAAATGCACGGATGTCCCTGGAAAAGGCAGCATATGTTGCTCTAAAATCTCAGTGTATTTCTCTGCATTAAAGCTGCAAAAACAGAAGTGTAAATCACCTTTGCCAAAGGCACTGACCCAACTCCATACCATGACAGAGCCTTTCTTCCAAAAAAGATCTGGATAATTGGTCCACTGTGTGATGGTTCATGCTAGATGCCTCCAGATTCCTTAAATCATTAATGATATTATGCTGTATAGGGAGAAATATGTAAATTCATTCCAGTCTTTCTTTGAAGAACATTGTGTTTAAACATTTCATTAATTTTCTCAGGCATTTGTTGACAAAATCTAGATCATCTGCCCATCTTTGCCCCTGAGAGACTCAGCCTTACATATGTATATACATACATACATATACATTATATATATATATAATGTATATGTATGTGTATAAATATAAGTATGTAAGGCTGATTACAATTTTACGTTTATGTTAAAATACAATAAAGCATTTCTTCTTTCACCAAGACGGGTTTGCCTGTCCTTAGGCCATGATTGTTGAAGGCATGCAGCCTGGTTCTGACTGGATGAGGAAATAAGAACAGAGGATGCAACAGATGGCCTCCCAACTATTGCCTCATCCATCTGGATGAAAAAAGGCCATATTGCTGCAGTGGCCTCCCTTGACTCTTTCCTTGTTCCTGTGGATGGACATTTTATCTCCTGAAAGTAAGCACACAAGCAAATACTTTTAAATAAAAAAATCACCAGTACACTTGGTATACCAATGTACTACTGCCAACACTATGTTTAGCATTCAGTACTATTTAATTCAATTCACAAACTTTCAAGCTTTACTGTTCTGATATTGCAATGATATTAGTAACTCAGTGGGCTCCCTGGCACATGGCTCTGCTGTGTAGAACACCATAGTGCGGCAGTCTGGAAACTGCCACTGGTTCCCTTGTGCCATAATGGATGTGCCATTTGAGAAGAGCTTTGTTAAAGACTAAAGCAGAACTATTTGGTTTGGAATTGAAATGATGGGGTTTGCTGTCACCAGGTACAATAGTTTTCTTCTTAAAAAAATTTCAGAATTGTCAAGAACATTTGAAAAACTTCTTTATGCAGGTTGACAAACTGTGTCTGAACTGACTCTGATGGATTATTTGTTGCTTTGAGTTATTTGCTTGCCTCCCTACCTATGGTGTGGGTTTTTGTGTGGACATTTTACTGATTTTGTGTCACAATATATTTGCTGTAATGAGAAACAAAAAGCTTTTCCAGTTACATCTGGCCTCTTTTAAGTGAGTTGTCACCCACCAAAACATATCCAAATGCTTATCCCTGGAATGTACACTGTCAAGTACATTCAAAGTGCTTATACAAGACAAAGTTCTTTCAGCCTGAGTAAACTCCTGGACCTTGCTGGTGAAAAGAAAGAAAACTGTTATAGGTTTCTTTGTGTTACAGAGAAAATTTTGTGCCCAAGGAATGAAATATGAGCACGTGTGGATGACTAACACATTTGGCTATGATCAGTGCCAGAACTAAGTCTGTCTTGTAAGATAGGAGTTTTAATTTGATGCTTTATATTGCTTAAAAAAACTGTTACGAGTGCATTTCCAGCACCAAGGACAGGTCCTTAGTAGGAGTAAGATGTCTTATGATGGCAAGAGCAACATAACTCCTTCATGCGAAGGGATGCAGACTCATTGTTGCAATTTTAACCCTAATGTAAGCTTCATAAATCATTATATAGGCCTCAATCATGTAGAAAGCTTTACCATTACCTACCAGTGTCATAAAAGGAGCTCTGGTAAATTACTAGCTGTAGAAGCTGTAGAAATATCTTTCATCCCCTGCTGTCACACTTCAGATGGAATAGACTGGGCATAGTGAGGGGGCACTATAACTCTAGCTGATCACTTTGTTAGGTACATCTCCTTGTAACATCTCAGTGCTGGTCTGAAGTCACTGCTGGACTGAGAATGTTCCACCACCCAAATATTATCTGGTCTGTGGTGGTCGTGTGGAAGTCCTGACCATTAGAGAACAGAGTAAAGTGGACTACCAAAAGTATGCAGAGAAACAGATGGATTACAGTCTGTGACTGCAGAGCTACAATGTGCTTCTATATGGTAATTGATAAGATGGACAATGAGTGTAGAAACAAGGTCTATATATACACTCACAGACAAAAAAAATGCACCTAGATAGAACTGTGAGACTGCTCCCTTTGTTTGCAGTGGTGTCATAAATGTGAAAACTGGACTTCTATGGGCTGGAACATCATGTTTAGCGATGAATTCAGGTTCTGACTGGGGTCTGTTTGGTGGTTGGGATCTAGTATGGAGGCTTCATGAGGAGCATTTCAATCCTGCCTTTGCTGTGGAGTGACATACTGAACCAACTGCTGGTGTGATGATCTGGAGAGCCATCGTATATGACAGTCAGTCACTCCTAGTAGTAATACAAGGGACACTAAAAGCCCAGCGACATGTGCAGGACATCTTGTGGCTACATATGTTGCCTCTAATGGCAGAGCTTCCAACTGGCATTTTTCAGCAGGATAATGCTCGCCCAAGCACAGCCTCTGCCAGATTGCAACACTTCCTAGACCTGCCCGGTTGCAAGATTTATCACCAACTGGGACACCAGCTCCGGCAACCTATCACTTTGCAAGTAACTGAGCAAATGCGCTGCAGGATACCATAGGGAACCTGTATGCCTCTATGCCCAACAGTATCTCATCTTGTATCCAGGCTAGAAGTGGACCAACAACGTACTAAAGCCTCTTTTCAGTTGTACAGTTTTCCCCAATAAATGTATCCTTTTGCTGTAATATTGTAATCACTTACATGTATCCTAATTACATTCACACATATAAAGTTTCTTTCAACCCCAACAACTTCTTGGTGGATTATTTTTTTGTCAATGAGTGTATGTGGGTGCGTTATGTTTTTGTCAATGACAATACATATAATTATTTCATTTACAAAGTAATTTGGTACCCAATGAGGGTGTCTGCTCATGGTTTTTAAATCAGGAGGGAAGGAATGACAACAGGTGAAGCATCTTCACCAGTATCAGGTCAGAACACAGTAGTACACGTGCAGTTTGCCAATGGGAGAAATAACAAAATGTTAGGGTTGTAAGCAGTCAAGCAGAGACTCCAGCAGATCTAGCTATTACAGCATGGCTAAAATGGAGAGCCAGAAGGTGACACAGACATGAGGGCACACTGAGACTCTCCACAAACCCAAGTGGTCATGTGCGTGAGGCAAGGAAGCAGCAACCCACATCCCAGTTTAGAGAAATTCTGTATGCCCATGTACCACCAGATCTGTACTTTTATCAAAAGAAGAAACTATTAGCTGTATGCTTGGATTCCCAAACACTGATTGGAAAGCTATTTCATCAGCCAGTGGAAAAAATCTAATTATTTTCATTACTCTGGTTATTCTAGGTACATAGGTTTTCATTACGCTAGGTACTGATAATGAATCTGTATCTTTTGATCAAAGTGAATATGGCAGATCATGCTGGACTAAAACCCCTCAAGTACTGCTGGGTCAGACCATTTAGGGCTTTATATGTAAGTACCATTATTTGATAATTAATGCAAAATTTACCTGGCAGCAAATGAAGTGAGGTTAAAACAGGAGTGATATGATCAAACGTTGTACTTCTAGTGAGAACTTGAGCTGCTGCATCCTGACCTAACTGAAGCTTGCTTAAGCACTTATTAAACATTCAGAAAGCAAGGTGTTTTAAATAAGAGCCAATGAAAGCATGGACTATTTTTCTGCATCTGGTAATGATAGTGCACTAATGTTTCTAAGGTGGTAGTAGGCTATCCTGGTAATGTTATCTATATGGGCTTCAAAAGGGAGACTGGGATCAATAACCACACTGAGGTTTTTCCACTATTACACATGAAAGCAGGAAAGCATTAAGTGTCAACAAATAATCAGTACTACTTCTATGGTCAGTGAACAAATAAATATTTTTATGTGGAATTTTGGTCAGTAATTTAATAGACTAAAACAAATGTTACATTTCACTCAAGTACCTACAAATAGCAAAACTGAAGAATGTGATCATTTTGCCGTGGTCTCAGTTTTTACAGAGCTGTATGCAATACTGGACAATTACCCTAAAAAATTAATATCTATGCAAGAAACTGCAGGAACGTGCTGCAAACTCAGTGATATACAGTGGGGTGGCACAAAAAAGTATTTAGTCAGCCACTTATTTGTGCAAGTTCTCCTACTTAGAAAGATGGGAAAGGTCTGTATTTTTCAATCATAGGTACACTTCAGCTATGAGAGACAACATGAGAAAAAAAATCCAGAAAGGAATCCAGGAATCACATTGTAGGATTTTTAAAGGAATTAATTTAATTGTAAATTATGGTGGAAAATAAGTATTTGGTCAATAACAAACGCTTCAACTCAATACTTTTGTAACATAACCTTTGTTGGTTATGACAGAGGTCAAACGTTTCCTGTAAGTTCGCATATTGACAGAGGCCGTCAATACACGACTGCGAGTCGCATAACAGTAAGTTTCACCAGGTTGGCAACCACACTGTAGCTGGGTAATTTTTGGCCCATTCCTCCATGCAGATCTCCTCTAGAGAAGTGATGTTTTGGGGCTGTTGCTGGACCAACAAGGACTTTCAACTCCCTCCACAAATTTTCTGTGGGGCTGGAGGTCTGGGAGACTGGCTAGGCCACTCAGGACCTTGAAATACTTTATACGGAGCCACTCCTTCGTTGCCTGAGCATTGTGTGTTTGGGATCATTGTCATGCTGGAAGACATCAGCCACGTTCCCATCTTCAATGCTCTCACTGATGGAAGGAGGTTTTGGCTTAAAATCTCACGATACATGGCCTCGTTCATTCTTCCCTTAACACGGATCAGTCGTCCTGTCCCCTTTGCAGAAAAACAGTCCCAAAGTGTGATGTTTCCACCCCATGCTTCACAGTAGGTATGGTGTTCTTGAGATGCAACTCAGCATTCTTCTTCCTCTAAACACGACGAGTTGAGTTTTTTACCAAAAAGTTCTGATATTATACCACATGATATTCTCCAAATCTTCTTCTGGATCATCCATATGCTCTCTGGTAAAAACTTCAGTCAGACGGGCCCTGGACATGTACTGGCTTAAGCAGGGGGACACGCCTGGCACTGCAGGATCTGAGTCCCTCTCGGCCGTAGTGTGTTTACTGATGGTAGCCTTTGGTTACATTGGTCCCCAGCTCTCTGCAGGTCTTCGTGTAGTTCTGGGATTTTTGCTCACCGTTCTCATGATCACTTTGACCCCACGGATGAATGAGATCTTGCGTGGGGGGCCCCAGATCGAGGGAGATTATCAATGGTCTTGTATGTCTTACAATTGTTCCCACAGTTGATTTATTAACCACCTACCTGCTTGCCTATTGTAGATTCACTCTTTCTAGCCCTGTGCAGTGCAGGTCTACAATTTTTATTCCTGGTGTCCTTCGACAGCTCTTTGGTCTTGGCCATGGTTGAGTTTGGAGTCTGACTGTTTGACGGTGTGGGACAGGTGTCTTGTAGTACTCAGAAGAAACAGAGGGGTTCAAACATCCTCGGGGTTGCCATTAATACAGGTCACGAGTGGAGGACAGAGGGAAAGAGGAATCTTAAAGAAGATGTTGACTCACAGGTAGGGGAGGAGCCAGAAACTCCTGCTTGTTTTGTGGGTGACCACAAAATACAAAGAGATGCAGAGCGGTAGAGACTGCCGCTCGCTGGGCGACCAGTGTGGGGACGGGGGATTGGCGTACGTGGGTGTGGCCCGCACCGGCGTCACGGAAGTTCGACATGCTTGCAAAGTGCTTCGCTCTTAACCCGTCACCAAGGTGTATAATGCAGTCGGACACTGTGTGCTTGGTGGTAGTCTGTCTCCAAGGTTGAGTTAGGAGTCTGACTGTTTGAGGCTGTGGACAGGTGTCTTTTATACAGATAACGAGGTCAAACAGGTGCCATTAATACAGGTAACGAGTGGAGGACAGAGGAAGAGATTCTTAAAGAAGATGTTACAGGTCTGTGAGAGCCAGAAATCCTGCTTGTTTGTGGGTGACCAAATACTTATTTTCCACCATGATTTACAATTTAATTCTTTAAAAATCCTACAATGTGATTTCCTGCATTTTTTTTCTCATTTTGTCTCTCATAGTTGAAGTGTACCTATGATGAAAATTACAGACCTCTCTCATCTTTCTAAGTAGGAGAACATGCACAATCAGTGGCTGACTAAATACTTTTTTGCCCCACTGTAGATATAATTCAAAGACCTATTTGGACAATCACTTCCAGCCAAGGATTGATTCAACAAGATGTGTTCTCATAAATAAGAGACATGGTAAAAAACTTGTTGAGCTATAACAAAATAACAATATATTTAAACTGCAAAGAAAACTCATGACTACTGAAGTTAGGGGACCTGTACAGGTAATACATTATATGTCTGGGAACAGGGCTGGACAATGACTAGAGGACTGTGGAATATCAAGTTGTATCAAGGAGCACCAAGTTGTCAGAAGGTGTGCAGATTTAAGTAATTCAGAGACTTTAATTTGGTTGCCTAGACAGTGATTACAATATCTATTTGTATATTACCCCTATTGTGTGGGCTAACTTGTGCTTAGTTACACAAATTACAGTTTATACTGCTCATTTAGCCAAGCAGCAACCAAAGCAGTTTGTATCTCTGTGAAGGTTGGATAATCAGCTTCAGTGAAACACTGGAACAACCATGCTGAATGAAGCTAGTGTCTGTATTGTTCTTTAGCCTACAATAAACAGTGAATAGGCCTGCCTAGGACTTTATATTTATATATATTACTGAGTCACCTGACATTACTGTACTTGTTAACACAGGTATAAAAAATGTAACAAGAGGCATTCCGTAGAGTCTTTATTGAACGGAAAGAACAGAATGAAACATCACTAAAGTGACCAAGAACGTGTATGTTTGTGTGCACAGCGATGAAATGGCTCGCCGTTTATTGATGGTTCCCGCCTTACGAACTGTGCAATTCGATAAAGCAGATATAAAAGCGGATACGAAAATGAATAAATAGGAAAACAGGCAATACACAGGCATGTGTATTGATTGTGGTCAAACAGTGCCCCCTACTGTCAGAGTCTAAATATTACGTAAATACTAGAACGTTCTAGCTCATTGGTGATGCCTTTCATTTTCATAAATGGTAAGGTTAGCAGAGTTTTTCAGAAGAGCGTATACCATCGTAAATAAACTGCACAGTATTAATACACTGCTGTTAATATCAGCGCGACATAGTCTGATTTTGACAAGATGCTGGTAATTATCATGTCTACGTTCAACTGAAAACATGCACAAATTCTTTCGTTTTACATTTAGGCTTGTGTTACCAATCGATACTAGCCCAGCACATTGATAGATACTCAAATATGTCACCTCTGTAATGAGATGTTCAAGTTAAAAGAAAAAGTTATTGTTTGTTTGGCTACCAAGCTGTGTAAAGAGTCTCCATGATGCAAATCTCTGTTCCACCTCATCCTACAGCTGCTCTATTATTGGATTGAGATCTGGTGACTGTGGAGACCAGTGTACTCATTGTCATGTTCCATAAACCTGTTTGAGATTATCTGGCCTTTGTGACAAGGTGTGTTATCCTGTTGGAAGTAGTCATCAGAAAATGGTACACTCTAGTTCTAAACGGATGGACATGGTCAGCAACAATACTCTGGTATTCTGGGGCATTTAAATGATGCTCAGTTGGTATTAAGGGACCCATAGTGTGCCAAGAACAATATCCCCCACACCACTACACCACCACCAGCAGCAGCAGCAGCCTGAATGGTTGATATAAGGCAGGATAGATCCATGCTTTCATGTGGTTTACTACCTACCATCCGAATATCACAGCAGTGAATTGTAGTTTCAGTTGCCTGTCGTTAGCTGACAGGAGTGGCACAGGAGTGGCACAGGTGTGGTTTTCTGCTGCTGTAGCTCATCTGCTTCAGTGTTCGATGTGTTGTGCTTTCATAGATACTTTGGTTATAACGAGTGGTTATTTGAGTTACTGTTGCCTTTCTATCAGCTCAGACCAGTCTGACCATTCTCCTTTGACCTCTGGGCCTCCTTTGACCTCTCTGACCTTTTTTCACTCACTGGATATTTTCTCTTTTTCGGACCATTTTCCGTGAACCCTAGCAATGGCTGTATGTGAAAATCCCAGTAGATCAGCAGTTTCTGAAGTACTCAGACCAGATAATCTAGCACCAACAACCATGAGGCAATCAAAGTCACTTAAATCACATTCTTCTCTATTATGATGCTCGGTTTGAACTTCAGCAACGTCTTGACCATGTCTGCATGCAATGCCAAATGCATTGCATTGAATTACTGCCATGTGATAGGCTGATAAGATTATTTTTGTGAACCTAAAATAGGTAATAACGGTGTACCTAATTAGTGGCCTGGTGAGTGTACAGCAAAAGTTTTAACCTTATACAGTGGGTAAAAAGTAATTTAGTCAGCCACTGATTGTGCCAAGTTCCTTCTACTGAGAAAGACGAGAGAGGTCTTGTAATTTTCAATCATAGCTACACTTCAGCTGTGAGAGACAACATTAGAAAAAAAAAATCCAGGAAATCACATTGTAGGATTTTTAAAAATTTAATTGTAAATAATTCAAGATTTAAGATTCAAGATTTATTTGTTCACATGTTCACTTTGTAGTTGGTACAAAGGGACAGTGAAATGTAAAGTGACTCCTCTAGGACTGTGCGGCGTAACTTAGAGAATTATTATAAATTTAAATTAGAATAAAAAATAAGTAATATCTTAAAACAGAATGAACAAGAGAATAATTAAATATTTACAAAATATATGACAGTAATTTGTAATTTACAGTTAGAAATGTGCAATTTATAGAAGTAGAGGTAGTGTGTTCAAGTAAAACAACATTTACTATTAGAGCTATTAGAGTATTTTGGTTAAAATTAAGGTTATTAACCGTTTATAGATCTCTTCCTAAGCCTCTCAAGTTCTGGTCTTGATGAGCTGCGGAGTCTTTTTTCCAGAGGGTAACCACTGAAACACAGATTGTGGTTTGGATGATGAATGTCCTTGATGATCCTTCTTGCTGAAGACATGCACCGCCTGAGTAGATGTCTTGTTAGTCCAGGTAGTTTTGGTCCTGATGATGCAATCTGCACATCTTATCACTCTATGAAGAGCGTTTCTTCCTGTAGGACTCCAGTTAAAATAACAGGCAAGTGATTGCTTCCAGAGAGAACAACAAAAAAACAACAAACAAAAAAAAAAAAAAAATAAACAACAACAAAAAAAAAAAAAAAAAAACTCCAAACACAAAACAAAAACAAATCACCAAACAAACACACACCAAATACTAAAAAACCAAAAACAAAAAAAAAAACCCCAAAAAAATAATACAAAATCATAAAGAAGACAAAACCTAAAAAAAAAAAACACTAATAAAAAAAAAAACAACACAAAAAAAAACAAAACACACCACACAAACAAAAAACCACAAAACACAAAAAACCAAACCAAAAACAAAAAACCACCACAACAAAAAAAAAAAACACCACCAACACCACAACAAAAAAATCAAAAAACAACAACCACCAACCCCAACAACAAAAAAAAAAAACAAAAAAAACAACAAAAAACAAAAAAAAAAACACAAAAAAAAAAAAAACAAACCCAGGGGGGGGGGGGTGGGGGGGGGGGGGTCGGGGGGGGGGGGGGGGGGGGGGGGGGGGGGGGAGTGGGTGGTGGGGGGGGGGGGGGGGGGGGGGGGGGGGGGTGGGGGGGGGGGGGGGGGGGGGGGGGTGGGGGGGGTGGGGGGGGGGGGGGGGTGGAAAAAATTTTTTTTTTTTTTTTTTTTTTGTTTGTTTTTTTTTTTTTTTGGGGGGAGGTCGGGGTGGCGGGGTTGGGTGCGGGGCGGGGGGTGGGGGGGGGGGGGGGGGGGGGGGGGGGTGGGGGGGGGGGTGGGGGCCCCACCCCCTATTGTGCGGTGAAAAAGGTTTCTGCAGTTCACGGAGACCTTGAATTTTCTTAAGCCGCCTGAGGTGATAAAAACCGCTGCCGTGCTTATTCATGTTATGGAGATGTGTGCGGACCAGTTAGGTCTTCAGAGATATGGAATCCAAGGGTACCTAGGCTGCTCACATTCGCCACCGTGGTTCAGCCTGATTAAAATGGTGTGGTAAGGGAATGCGCTGTTTTCTCCCTCCTGAAGTCCCACACTCATCTCCTTCGTCTTGGAGACATTTCAGCTCCAGGTTGTTATCATTACACCATGATGTCCAGCTTTTCCACCTCATCCAGGTAGGGCCCACTCGTCATCGTTAGAGATCAGGCCCACCACCCACTGTGTCGTCGGCAAATTTCACAATGGTGTTGGAGATGTGGTTAGCTGTGCAGTCATAAGTGTATATGAGAGTACAGCAGAGGGCTTAAGATGCAGCCTTGTGGGCAACCGGTGTTAAGGGTTTAAGGAAACCAGATGTACATTCCCCAACTTCACCACTTGTGGTCTGTCAGACAGGAAGCTCTGCACCCAAGAAACACAGTAGACGGCTTAGCCCCAGGTCCCTGAGCTTAACTTATTAATATGGAGGGACAATTGTGTTGAACGCTGGCTGTAATCAACGAACAACAGTCGTTGCGTAATTCCCTTACGATGTCCAGGTGGGAGAGGACGGTGTGTAGGATGAATGAATATGGGCATCAATCAGTAACTCCCTATTCCTACGATAGGCGAACTGGAGAGGAATCTAGAGAACATGGCAGGGATGAGCAAATGAAGTCTTTTGATGAGTTTCTCAAAACACTTTCATTACAACAGAGTCAAAGCTACAGGGCGGAAAATAAAGTATTTGGTCACCCACAAACAAGCAAAGTTTTGGCTCTCACAGACCTGTAACTTCTTATTTAAGAAGCTCTTCTTTGTCCTCCACTCGTTACCTGTATTAATGGCAACCTGTTTGACTTTATTATCTGTATAAAAGACACCTGTCCACAGCCTCAAACAGTCAGACTCCAAACTCAAGAGCTGTTGAAAGACACCAGGACGAAAATTGTAGACCTGCACCAGGCTGGGAAGAGTTAATCTACAATAAGCAAGCAGGTTGGTGTGAATAAATCAACTGTGTGGAGCAATTTGTAAGAAAATGGAATACATTACAAGGGACCATAATAATCCTCCCTCGATCTGGGGCCCACGCAAGATTCTCATCCTGTGGAGTCAAAATGATCATGAGAACGGTGAGCAAAAAATCCCAGAACATAATGAATATCATTGTGGTCTGATTGAAAAAACCAAAATAGAACTTTTTGGTAAAAACCTCATTCGTCGTGTTTAAAATTGCTGAGTTTGCATCCCAAGAACACCATTACCTGCTGTTGAAGCATGGGGGCGGGTAACATCATGCTTTGGGGCTGTGTTTTTATGCAGAGGGACAGGAGACTGATCCGTGTTAAGGGAAGAATGAACAGGGCCATGTATCGTGAGATTTTAAGCCAAGACCTCCTTCCATCAGTGAGAGCATTGAAGATGGAACGTGGCTGGGTCTTCCAGCATGCCAATGATCCCAAACACACCGCTCGGGCAACGAAGGAGTAGCTCCTTAAAAAGCATTTCAAGGTCCTGGAGTGGCCTAGCCAGTGTCCAGACCTCAACCCCATAGAATATTTGTGGAGGGAGTTGAAAGTCCGTGTTGCCCCAAAACATCACTGCTCTAGAGGAGATCTGCATAGAGGAATGGGCCAAAATACCAGCTACAGTGTGTGCCAACCTGGTGAAGACTTACAGGAAACGTTTGATCTCTGTCATTGCCAGCAAAGGTTATGTTACAAAGTATTGAGTTGAACCAAATTTATTGACTAAATACTTATTTTCCACCATAATTAAAAATTAAATTCTTTAAAAATCCTACAATGTGATTTCCTGGATTTTTTATCCCATTTTGTCTGTCATAGTTGAAGTGTAGCTATGATGAAAATTACAGAGCTCTCTCATCATTCTAAGTAGGAGAACTTGCACAATCAGTGTCTGACTAAATACTTTTTTTGCCCCATTGTAACTGTATATAACTGTTCATGTGTAGAAGTTTGTCCAGGAATTTTAGGGAGTACATATTATGCATCCAACCACTACTTTCATTTCCGTTAAATTTTCAGGGTAGGATTTCAATGTAACTCGGATAAAAGTCTGTTAAAAGAAATAACGTTGACACAAAAGGTGTGTTTAAGTACATGTAATATATGAATCATAACTTCAATGCTTTGTTCCTACAGCAGCATAGCCACAAGATGGTAGCAAAGCAACACACATATTAGCTTCGGAAACAGCACAGTAAACAATAAGAGCATATAATTGATGACTGTAATGTTTAGGTAGACCTATATCTGAATTCCTTACATTCTTCAAACATTTAAATGAATGCTGACTTTATTCATTAAAAGCATATATTGAAAAAACGTGCTTATGAAAGTATACAATACCTATAGACATAAAAGGATATACAGTTGCGATAGGATACAATCTGAGGGTTAACACATTTAATCAAGGGCCCAACAGCAGTAGCTTATCAGTGCTAGGTTTGAACCCTCATATCACAGGCAGTTGTTCTAGTACCTTAACCACTAGGGCATCACATACTCCTGATGAAGAGATGATACAAGCCATCATTTAAAAGTGGATAATGCTACCCAGTTTTTGTTACAGATGTTAATTTATATTGTAGTTACCTCAAATCTGAAATACTGACCAGCTACATATGTAGCTGACAGTTTAACCTAAAACTTATGTAACCTGTGATAAATGACGGAAATGATTAAATAACCTGAAATGTCTGAGAAAATAAATTGCCAAAAAATACATTGTACCTGTTTAGAGAGAAAATATCATCCTAAACATGAACAAAGCCCTCTCATGGACTTCTAAAATGACATTCATACTGATAATTTATATATACTGCTCAAAAAAATAAAGGGAACACTTAAACAACACAAAATAACTCCAAGTAAATCAAACTTCTGTGAAATCAAACTGTCCACTTAGGAACCAACACTGATTGACAATCAATTTCACATGCTGTTGTGCAAATGGAATAGACAACAGGTGGAAATTATTGGCAATTAGCAAGACACTCTCAATAAAAGGAGTGGTTCTGCAGGTGGGGGCCACAGACCACTTCTCAGTACCTATGCTTTCTGGCTGATGTTTTGGTCACTTTTGAATGTTGGTGGTGCTGTCACACTCGTGGTAGCATGAGACGGACTCTACAACCCACACAAGTGGCTCAGGTAGTGCAGCTATGGCAAGAAGGTTTTGCTGTGTCTGTCAGCGTAGTGTTCCAGAGGCTGGAGGCGTCTACCAGGAGACAGGCCAGTACACCAGGAGACGTGGAGGGGAGGCCGTAGGAGGGCAAACAACCCAGCAGCAGGACCGCTACCTCCGCCTTTTGCAAGGGGGAAAAGGAGGAGCACTTGCCGGAGCCTTGGCAAAATGACCTTTCCAGCAGGCCACAAATGTTGCATGTGTCTGCACAAACGGTTAGAAACCGACTCCATGAGGATGGTAATGAGGGCCCGACGTCCACAGATGGGGTTATGCTCACAGCCCAACACGTGCCAGGATGCTTGGCATTTGCCAGAGAGCACCAGGATTGGCAAATTCGCCACTGGCGCCCTGTGCTCTTCACAGATGAAAGCAGGTTCACACTGAGCACAATGTGACGACGTGACAGAGTCCTGGAGACGTCGTGGAGAGCGATCTGCTGCCTGCAAACATCCTTCAGCATGACAGGTTGGGCAGTGGGTCAGTAATGTGTGGTGTGGGGTGCATTTCTTTGGAGCGCCGCACAGCCCTTCCATGTGCTTGCCAGAGGTAGCCTGACTGACATTAGGAACCGAGATGAGATCCTCAGACCCCTTGTGGAGACCATATGCTGGTGCGGTTGGCCCGGGTTCCTCCTAATGCAGGACAAATGCTAGACCTCATGTGGCTGGAGTGTGTAAGCAGTTCCTGCAAGATGAAAGGCATTGAAGCTATGGACCTGGCCCGCCCCGTTCCCCAGACCTGAATCCGATTGAGGCACATCTGGGAACATCATGTCTCGCTCCATCCACCAACGTCACGTTGCACCACAGACTGTCCAGGAGTTGGAGGATGCTTTTTAGTCCAGGTCTGGGAGGAGATCCTTCAGGAGACCATCGCCACCTCATCCAGGAGCTACCCAGGCGTTGTAGGGAGGTCATACAGGCACGTGGAGGCCACACACAATACTGAGCCTCATTTGGACTTGTTTTAAGGACATTACATCAAAGTTGGATCAGCCTGTAGTGTGTTTTTCCACTTTAATTTTGTGTGTGACTCCAAATCCAGGCCTCCATTGGTTAATACATTTGATTTCCATTGATGATTTTTGTGTGATTTTGTTGTCAGCACATTCAACTTTGTACAGAACAAAGTATTCAATGAGAATATTTCATTCACTCAGATCTAGGATGTGTTATTTGAGTGTTCCATTTATTTTTTTGAGCAGTGTACATAATATTTAGTTTTTAAAAATTTGGAAAGAAGAGAAATACATTGCTGGAAAAATACAAGAAAAGTTATATTTTTGTACTCTAGACTTTTAGTACTGACTTGTGTAAACTTTAAAGAAAGCAAAGCACATGGGGTTGAAATACATATGATATGTCAGAGCTGATATTGTAGTAGTTCATGCACTTCATCTCATTGTTTCACTTTGTTTTGACAGTTGTAGAGTAATTTATATTCTTCATATTGCTGCTCATGGGACTTGGAGGGCCTGGTAGCATGTACTGACAAAAAGAAAACTGTATTCAGTTACACATACTGCCAAGGCACCTCTTGACCACCCAGTGATGAGACACCAATCTTCTCTGAGTAACTTCTCTGGTACTTGGTTCTGGAACTGGAGCTTTAAACTCATACATAATTGTGGAAGGTATACTTTGATAATGACAAATTTCCTACAATTATTTAACTCTTAAGGTGTTCAATGTGTGTAAATGCATTGAATGAAACATAGGAAAACCTTTGTTGTTTGTTGCATCTTGTCTGTCTGTTTTTAAACATACATAAATAAATTTTTATTTACATACAATTATTTGAATGGTGGAAATATTTATTTCAAATGTGTATTAAATTTACCTTAGGATACAAAAAAAGGGACTTGGTAGCCTAGTGGTTAAGGTGGGTTAAATCCCACCTCTGCCAAGCTGACACTGTTGGGTCCATGAGCAAAGCCCTTAACCCACAATTGTTTGGAGTGTAAGACTGTACCAGTTGTAAGCTGCTCTTATTATGGGCATCTGCTAAATGACATAAATGATAATGTTTATCTAACATTTTGTCATTTGGATTTGTAAGCATTGTCATAAACTAAAAATGCCACAGATAAACAGTTATTATTAGTTCATAATGTATAGATATAAAACAGGGTACAATTTAAAAGATTACAATTTAAAACAAATTAACTGACTGAATTAAAATAAAATAAAATGAATATTGAACAAGTTCATAATCAAGTAACTAATTATCTTGTAAGACTGCAATGCATTGTTAACAAATTACAATGAATTACAAGCACAGTCACACAACTGTGAAAATATTGGCTTTATTGAACAATTATGCTGTTATTTCATCTTCTGCCATCATTTAGGCTTTTAGCCAATAATTCTTGACTGAAAAGTTGGAAACGTATGTCAGCTGTACACCATGTTCTTTAAATGGGTACAAGAACACACTTTCGAAATGGATCAATGGTTTAGTAAGGTTAACTTCAATCTCAGGTAATCTTTATTGTAGTAAAGTACAACAAAATCACAACAAATACACATAAATGTTAGAAATACTAGTAAAGCAGACTAAACAGTCTGATGAAAACACAAGTTCCAGTAACTGTCCCAGATACAATTAGATACAATTAAAGAAAGTACCAAAGAAAACCTTTGTGGAATAATGAAATATTGTTTTAGTTGTTGGTCTTTACATTCAGAGACCATCCATTTAAATTCTCTCTGTTCTGAGCTGAGCTAATTAGCAGTTATGGTTATGTATTTTCAATCACATATTTCCATCACAGATAAGTTATACTTTTAAAATTTGTAATGTAATGATGTGCCAACACCACTGCAAAGTAGTCTCTGTAATTCATCTACTTTATGAATTCTTATCTTGTACCACTTGTTACGTGTGTGAAATAGTCTTGCACTACAATGAATTGATGGTATTTGCTCACGTTGATACTTCAGCTTTATGTTATCCAAGATATCATGACTAGGACGTCAAGGCAAATTAAAACAGAAGGAACAGGACACTGTTGTTCATGCATCACTACACAGGCTGCAATTTTTACAAAATAAATTTATTTTACACTCTAGATTTTTTTGCACAGGCTTAGCTCGTCTTCTTCTGGTCAAGTCCGTTGCATCCCTTTCAGTTCCTGTGAATAAGTTACCCTAAATAGCCTGCAGGTGGCAGGTGATTTATCAGTGTGTTTACAATATATGCCAGTGATTTTGCGGGTCTTATCAAATGCCTCAGTTCAAATCAAGCCTAAGAACTCTTTTTTTTCAACAAGTGACATTGCAGTTTCATTTTTTATCATTTGAAAAAAACTATTGCACCGTGGAGATAATGGGAAGATACGGGAACAGTCTGTGTCTGAAATATGAGTTTATGGCCAGGAAACTGGCAGCTTTGGTAAGCGTTCCTTTTCTGAGCATTTAGTGCCAGTTACTATGTTTCTATAATACTCTACGTCAGACTTCTGGCATGAAAACGTCAGAGACTTAGCTCCCTAGATCATGTGAAGGATGTGGAGGTACAAATAAATACTAGGCATAATGGATGGATTTTCCATCTTTTGAATATAGACATTCTGGTTTATTTTTACACCTTACTTTCAGTGTTGACATTCTGTAAAACATAATCCCATATTTTGTTTCCTATTAGTATCCTATCTGCAGTAGTCTGATTACTTTATTAGGTACACCTCCTTGCTTCTACACTAATTGTCCGTTTTATCAGTTCCACTTACCATACAGATGCACTTTGTAGTTCTACAGTATAATTACAGGCTGTAGTCCGTCTGTTTCTCTACATAATTTGATGTTCCTCTTTACTCTGTTTTCTAATGGTCACAACCAACACAGATCAAGTACTATTTGGGTGGTGGATCATTCTCAGCACTGCAGTGTGTCACACTGATGTGGTCATGGTGTGTTAGTGTGTGCTGTGCTGGTATGATTGGATCAGACACAGCAGTGCTGCTGGAGTTTTTAAACACTGTGTTCACTCACTGTGCACTCCATTAGACACATCTACCATATTGCTTCACCTTATAGATGTAAAGTCTGAGACAGTAACTCTAGTTGTTGCAGTTTGTGTTAGTCATTTTCTAATCCTTCCTCAGTGCTGACAGGACGCTGCCTACAGGTTGCTGGTGGCTGAGCATTTTTGGTTGGTGGACTGTTTTCAGTGACACTGAGGTGTTTAAAATCTCCAGCAGCACTGCTGGGTCTGATCCACTCGTACCAGCACAACACACTAACACACCACCACCACATCAGTGTCACTGCAGGGGACTAACAAAGTATATGTAGAGAAACAGATGGACTACATTCATTATTGGAATACAGTGATAGTTTCTATATGGTATGTGGTATGTATGGTATATATGTGCTATATGGTAACTGATACAATGGACAATGAGTGTAGGAACAAGGTGGTGTACCTAATAATGTGATCGCTGAGTGTAAGTGTAACAATATAATTACTTTACATGACTAAAACATACAGCCTATAAAAATCAAACCATAAACCCCGAAGTTATATTTCCTTCACTGTTTCCTTCCTGGCACAAGTTATACTAATATTCCACCACCTCCCCGATTACAAAAATCATTTCGCTCACAAATTGTAATGTCTTTTGCTCATAAGACTCAAAGCAAGAGTGTCTGGTGATCGTTATATGGATGTGTAGTAATCATATTTGTTTAGCTTACTTTTCTCAGGCAAGACGATATTTACACAGTGCTCCTCACCATTGGTCTTTAGAAGGTAGTCCCTCTGCTGGCGCACCAGCTGCCTGTACTTAGCATTAGCCAGCCATGACTCACAGCGACTGAAGAAGATGATGCCTGTGGTACCCATGACCACCAGGCAGGTGAGTAAACCCAGAATTGCAAAGCAGATAACCTGGCTGCGTGTGGACAGCGGACTAGAGGCGTGCACAGTCTCCTTCATTGTGATCTTTAGTAGTTCACGCTCAGGGGACCTCAGCAGTTTGCTAAATGTGTGCGCTGGGAGACTGTGATGCTCTGGATGATGTCCAGTGTTTGGGGGTTTAGACCTGGCTTTTGGTTTGAGTTTGTTCATGTGAACATCACATGTAGGTCCCGTTAGGCCTGGAGGACAGACACAACGAGTTCTACTGCTAGCCTCGCTTAGGCAAGTACCCCCTTTGCCACAGTTTCTGTCAGAGCATAAAGCCAGGCTGATGTTGCACAAAAGCCCAGAGAATCCAGGGGGGCAATTGCAGGTGTAGGTTAGTTCATGCCCTGTGCAAGTGCCTCCATTCAGACATGGGTTAGGCTCGCAAAAGTCAACATCAATCTCACAGAAATTGCCAGTGAATCCATGAGTACAGAGGCAAGAGGAGCGATCGTTGGATCCATTATTATCTACACAGGTGCCGCCATTCTGACATGGGGAGCTGAAAATGGAGGAGACAGCTACATTCAGTTAGATTTAAAGGTAAATAGATTCAAATGATTTAAACACAGTATGGTTAATGCACTTATAATTGAACCGAAATGTGTTTTTGATAAAGCCTAAAATGCTGTTATATAATAAAGAAAAAACAGAGGCATCTTTATATCTGAAGAAGGTTTCACTTTCTGATTTATTTTAATATATATTTATTTTAATTCTACCAGAGATATACATGTTTTTCAGTTGTTGACTTCAATTTTTCAAAAGCCAATGGCATACAAACCAAAACTAAATTACCCTTTACTCTTTATGAACAGTATCAATAAGTTTTACCCATTAATGACACATGGTCCTTTCTTCAGCTGGCAGTTTCTGCCTGTGTATTCAGGAGGACAGATACAAAGGTATCCACCCTCTCCTGTTTCAATGCAGGTTGAATTGCCAAAGCAAGGCATTGATGAACACAGATGAATGTCTACAAAGAAAACAAACAATGTAACGCATCATTCATCACATAACTCCTTGCTCACCACTTTGTACTTCACTTTTTGCACCTCGGCTAGCAAAGGTCTAATATAAAATGCATAATTGCGTGAATGGGTGTCCAGAGACTGATTTACAATACATGAACCTTACCTTGGTCACACTGACTGCCCACCCAGCCCTGCTCGCAAATACACTGCCAGGCTTTTTCACATGTTCCATGAACACAGCCTGGGAAAGGAATGCACTGTTCACATGTTTCACCTCTCCAGCCAGGTTTGCACCTGAAAAAACCCCAGAATATAATCAATGATAACATTTGTAATATTGTAGCATACATCTGAGCCAGGTACATAGCCTTTCTTCTCATTTTGAAACGCTTTCCCCAGCACGGTGTAAGATGTATTTTATTCCTAAATTTATTCTAACTTTTAGTTTGGGATGTGTGTCATGCAGTGAATACATACCTAGACCATTCCTTAGGTTTTCATTCCATTTAATATCATCTTCCTGCCTTGCATTGTACAATTATGGGAAGATAAAGACAGCAGGTCAAAATAAAACTGACATGCCTTTACATACCTGCACTCGCCATCGTCACAAACTGCATTGTCAAGATTGCACCGAGATCCACATTCTGCAGCTGGACATAGAATGCATTACAAACATTTACTTGAAATGCACCCATTTACACGTATTCTTCCATGTCTATATTGCACTCATAAAAAACAAATAATATTCTGAACTCACATGCAAACAAAATGAGATCAGGAAACACTTTACCTTGACCAAGAAGAGCAAACCCGAGCAGCAGTGAGCAAGAAATCGTTAAACTCAGAAATTCATACATTTGCATCCTCGGATTTAGTCCTCGTGCTCCTGAAGCGCATCTCAATTACGCAAAGTTCTTTGTCACAGCCGAGCAGTCACTTTTAATTAGCGGATTATAATGATCAGACTATAATGACGCACAGTTTCCATATCTTTTCGTATAGTGGGATTGTCATAATAACTGTAGACGCTCCGATTATAGAAACAGACTACCTAAAGGCAGACCAGAAATATTTCAAACATTAATACGAGCTTTAAGAGCTGTCCAGTATTTAATCCAGTTAAACGAGTTCGCCAGACAGAGGTTTTTTTAAATATATATTTGCCTGGAAGCGGCAATATCGCTCCTCAGCGCGAACACACTGGTTTATGAGGACAGATCCCACACACGCACACACACACACACACACACACACACACACACACACACACACACACACACACACACACACACAGAGAGAGAGAGAGAGAAAGCGCTCCTCCCACCTGAGGCTCAGTGGAGCTGTCCAGCACATCAACCTGCTGAACGATCTGCTCCAAGTTGCTTGTAAGATAAAGATTACACATGGTATACAGTGATAACAGGGAGCTTCCAGGCCTTTGGATTTAACAGTTCTGTTCACAGGACGGTATTACGTTCAAAAAGTGCAAGACTTCATTAATGTGCAGTTCAAGCACAGTCAGGCACTATAGAAGCTTAAATGTTTAGTTATTTCATATACAGTTATACATAGTTGTTTCCCTACTGAAAGAAACATAGAATAAGAATAACAAAGCATTGATTTTGCAAAACCAAAATTGCTAAATCAACATTGTTCCACTTAATGGTAATGGCTTCCAACAGTTGACCAGTAGTTGACCAAACCAAAAGAAAAAAAACAGTCTTGCTTAGATTTACTGTGACTTTTATTTCATTGCAGGCAGTATGAACCCATTTCATGTTTACCCTGGCCTGGTCAACTTCATTCCACTTATTAATAAACATTTTAAGCCTGCAACACATTCCAAAAAAATGTTGGGATGTGAGAAAAAACTAAATAACTATGGGATTCCAAACAGGTGATGCCAACAGGTGATTTTTAACATGATTTGGTACAAAACCAGTATCCATGAAAGGCTTTGAGGAGCACAGATAGGCAGAGGACTGCCAGTTTGTCAACAAATACGTTGCAGCAAATTAGTTCCTTGATGAAAAATTGGAAGGGATTTGTGTATTTCTTCCTCGACAAGCATTCTGGAGGAATTTAAGTGTGTAAAGCCTAAACTGAACACTCCTAATCTCCGATCCCTCAGACAGCACTGCATCAAGAACCACCATTCATCAATAGCTGATAGAACCACATGGGCAAGAGATTACTTTATCAAACCTTTATCAAACACTACAATACAGAGTTACATTCACAAATATCACTTAAAATGTTAATGTGCAAAAAAAACAGCCTTACGTTAATCATGTCCAGAAGTGGCATCAACTTCTCGGGGCTTGGAGGCATTTAGGACGGACCATCACACCATCAAGACCATTGTCAGCAACAAGTCCTAAACAACTAGGTAATTCACACTTCTGTGATGGCCTCATGAATGCAGAAAAGTACATTGAGATTTTAGAGCAACATAAGCTGCCTTCAAGACGACATGTTTTCCAGGGACGTCCGTGTATTTTTCAACAAGGCAATGCAAAACCACATGCTGCACACATTACAAAGGCATGAAAATGGTATGGGTGCTGGACTGGCCTGCCTCCAGTCCTGACTTATCTCCAGTAGAGAGTGTGTGGAGAATTTTGAAACGAAAAACGTGACGAAACATTTTTAAGTGTTGTGAGAAGGAATGGCAGCACTTCAAAGCGGTAAATGCTTTACCATAACAACTTTGTTTGGAATGTGAAATGCTTGAAATGCAGGAATAGATGTTTATTAACAAATGAAACGAAGTTGACCAGACAAAATACGAAAACTCTTGGGTTCATACTGTCTACAATGAAATAAAAGTCAAAGTAAATGTACGAAAGCTTAAATTTTCCTTGACCTCAACAGATTAAATCGAGTTTTCCAAGGGTTGGAAGTGTTCTTAGTGATCCTATAGGTCTGAAACCTGACCCACCTGGTGGAAGTCTTGTGGTGCACTCTAATGAGCTTACCACCAGCTACAACAATTTATGGTTATGCAAAGAGCAGGCAGTGATGTAGTCAGATAGGATACTCTTAATAACACAGGTGTAAAATATTATTTGCATATGGGCAGAAACCTGAACAGCTCTGGAGTTGTCTGAGGTGGTAAAGGCCTCAGATTCCTTCATAGCTATGCAGTTGGTATGGGATGCCCAGGAGAGATCCTCAGCCATGTGCCCTCTGAGGTATTTAAAGCTGGAGGATATACATAGAACAGTATAACACACTGACCCCACAGAACAACATAGTCCACGTGCAGTACATTACTACAATCCATGTGTAATATATCAAACAGCAAATATCAAGCATGTAGTGAATCCACACATCACGTTGGCTATTCTGTTTAGGAATCATTCACACCACAAGTGGCTATTCACAAATTCATATTCTGTAGCCTTGCCTGATATACCTTCTGCTCAAGGGTATTTTATGGCGATTCAACACAAACAAAAGCTCCAAGGACCAAATAAATTTCGTCATAACCTCCAAACTGCGCTTTCTCTAAAAACTCACTATGCTACCTGGGGAATTGATTTTAAGGCAAGTCACTTGGCATGCATAGCGGTTTCTTCCATACTGCCCATTTTTCTTGTAATGACCTGACCTACATGTAGGGAGCTGCAGAAAAGCTGAGACTGCCGCACAGTTTTTGAAGCTGCCAGAATCTCACCTCTCTGCACTAAATGAAGATTGATGTTAACATACAGAAATAGAGCTGGATCCATTTCAATATATATATACACACACACACACGTGTTTACTTGTGCAAGAGGAGGGCATGTTGCGTAATTGTTGAGAGCATTTTCTAATATGCACTGCCCTGACAGAAACAGAGACAGATGCATGCTGGCAGAAGATGGCAGTGTGTAACATTGATCTAATCCCAGCGGTTGTTAGAAAATGTCAGCTTTTCATTTGCCATATTAAAGGGAAGACATCAGTCATTGATTTGCTGTCCTTTAATCTCATTTGTGCTCCGCGCTTTCATGCAGCCTACCCCCACTCCTAAACCTACTCCAGACTTGATAGAGAGCTACAAGAGGGTTCACAGTGACGGCTGTTAGGACACAGAGAAAATAAATAATCAAGTGGGGTGTTTGCCAGTGAAGGGCAAACCTTGCCCTCATCTCTTCATTGTATGAAATAACAGCGCTGATATTATGTTAATACAATAATTGGTAAAGTATACTGCAGACGAATTTGTTAATGTATCAGTTGATGTATTTAGCTGAGTTAAACAGTGCTGGATATGTAGCTGTAAACATATACTGTATGACAACAGCTAATGATTTCTTGGGCTCAAGAATTACTAATAGGCAGAGTGGATCATTACTAACTGCATTAAGTGAGCAAGAAGTATGAAGCATGTTTGGACACTGTGTGGAAAGTACACGCTTATGGCTCATTCATCATGCATTATTTAAGAAAAAATGGTGTTAATTGCCATCAAGAGCAAGACAGCAAGTCATACAATCAAACAAAGAAAGTGTATATCAAATGACACACAATCATAATCAGCTTAAATGCCAATTAAATTCAAGCACATGAAGAGAATATTGTGACACATGTCAGTTGAATGCTTTACAATGAGGAGCACAGGATTGACATGCATCAATGAGAATGTACAATATTGGGCAAAAGTCTTAGGCCACCATAACATTAGATATGGCATTGTTTTACCAATGGTGTAACAATCATATATAATAATTTCATTCTGGTCTCTGTATTGGAATATATATATATATACACATACATACAGTGGGGCAAAAAAGTATTTAGTCAGCCACTGAATGTGCAAGTTCTCCTACTTAGAAAGATGAGAGAGGTCTGTAATTTTCATCATAGGTACACTTCAGCTGTGAGAGACAAAATTGTAAATTATTTCATTGTAAATTATGGTGGAACATAAGTATTTGGACAATACCAAAAGTTCAACTCAATACTTTGTAACAAGTCAATTCAGATTTATTTCTATAGCGCTTTTTACAATGGAGCATTGTCACAAAGCAACTTTACAATTTTAGATTATCTCCTAATACCTACATCCAATCCCAAATTAAGCAAGCCTAGGGCGATAGTGGCAAGGAAAAAGTCTGACTGTTTGAGGCTGTGGACAGGTGTCTTTTATACAGATAACGAGGTCAAACAGGAGCCATTAATACAGGTAACGAGTGGAGGACAGAAGAGCTTCTTAAAGAAGAAGTTACAGGTCTGTGAGAGCCAGAAATCTTGCTTGTTTGTGGGTGACCAAATACTTATTTTCCACCAAGATTTACAATTATTTTGTCTCTCATATTCGAACACCTAT
>JAJAGP010005328.1:0-35013 GCA_025084515.1 Ancistrus triradiatus
TATATATATATATATATATATATATATATATATATATATATATTATTTAACGTCATTTCAGGCGGCACCAATAGCAATTCGTGACAAGCTTAAGTGTCCTAACTATGACACATATATATATATATATATACACTGCTCAAACAAAACAAAATAAAGGGAACACTCAAATAACACATCCTAGATCTGAATGAATGAAATATTCTCATTGAATACTTTGTTCTGTACAAAGTTGAATGTGCTGACAACAAAATCACACAAAAATCATCAATGGAAATGAAATTTATTAATCAATGGACGGCTGGATTTGGAGTCACACACAAAATTAAAGTGGAAAACACACTACAGGCTGATCCAACTTTGATGTAACATCCTTAAAACAAGTCAAAATGAGGCTCAGTATTGCGTGTGGCCTCCACGTGCCTGTATGACCTCCCTACAACGTCTGGGCATGCTCCTGATGAGGTGGCGGATGGTCTCCTGAGGGATCTCCTCCCAGACCTGGACTAAAGCATCCGTCAACTCCTGGACAGTCTGAGGTGCAACGTGACATTTGTAGATGGAGCGAGACATGACATACCAGATGTGCTCAATCAGATTCAGGTCTGGGGAACGGGCGGGTCAGTCCATAGCTTCAATGCCTTCACGTCTCTGTCATGTCTGTCACATGTGCTCAGTGTGAACCTGCTTTCATCTGTGAAGGGCACCAGTGGTGAATTTTTCAATCCTGGTGTTCTCTGGAAAATGCCAAGCATCCTGCATGGTGTTGGGCTGTGAGCACAACCCCTATCTGTGGATGTCGGGTCCTCATACCATCCTCATGGAGTCGGTTTCTAAGCATTTGTGGCCTGCTGGAGGTCATTTTGCAGGGCTCTGGCAGTGCTCCTCCTGTTCCTCCTTGCACAAAGGCGGAGGTAGCGGTCCTGCTGCTGGGTTGTTACCCTGCTACGGCCTCCTCCACGTCTCCTGGTGTACTGGCCTGTCTCCTGGTAGCGCCTCCAGCCTCTGGGCACTACGCTGACAGACACAGCAAACCTTCTTGCCACAGCTCGCGTTGATGTGCCATCATGGATTAGCTGCACTACCTGAGCCACTTGTGTGGGTTGTAGAGTCTGTCTCATGCTACCACGAGTGTGAAAGCACCACCAACATTCAAAAGTGACCAAAACATCAGCCAGAAAGCATAGGTACTGACAAGTGGTCTGTGGTCCCCACCTGCAGAACCACTCCTTTATTGAGTATCTCTTGCTAATTGCCAATAATTTCCACCTGTTGTCTATTCCATTGCACAACAGCATGTGAAATTGATTGTCAATCAATGTTGCTTCCTAAGTGGACAGTTTGATTACACAGAAGTTTGATTTACTTGGAGTTATATTGTGTTGTTTAAGTGTTCCCTTTATTTTTTTGAGCAATGTATGTATGTACAGGGGTTAGACAATGAAACTGGAACACCTGTCATTTTAGACCACAATAATTTATTAGTAGGGTGTAGGGCCTCCTTTTGTGGCCCTACATATATACATATATATATATATATACATATATATATATATATATATATATATATATATATATGTATATATATATATATAGAAAAATTGACCTTACATTATCGGTGTGCATTTAAATAATGAGGAGCAATGTGAAAATAAGCTGTGTGTTTGAATATTATTAATCTTATTAATCATTTACAGTATGAGGAGATATGTGTAAATAAGCTGTGTGTACTTAAATATTAAGCTGTGTATTTCACATTAAAACGCTATGCGTATTTAATTAATAAGGAGAATGTGTATTCAAGTATGTATAAGCCGTGTACTTTTGAGTATTAATGAGCAGTGTGTTTTTGAATATACCGGTATGCAAGATGTGTGCATATTAACACTGAGTTGTGTTTGTATTTTAATGGCTTGTGTGTAAGTTTATTTCTATAAGCATTAATAATAAATTAAATGATTATTATGACTGCTTACAATGAAGATCAGGTTGAACAGGAGGACGATCCATTTGCAGAGTCTCCCGAATCTGCTCTCTGCACATTTCATCACTGCAGGCTTAAATCGCCTGTTGAGCTAACAATAGTTTAAAAAATAATCATAAAAAATGTTAGAACAGTGTTTATTATGAATATACTATCAATTTACTATTAAAGTATATTTGAAGGTAAGTTTAAACTATGCACATATCAACATAGAAATGTTTTACTTTATTATATATAAATATATTTGCAGATTACAGTATGTACTATTCATTCATTCACTTTGTTACCCGCTTAATCATGGACCTGGACATGAGACAGCTGGTGCCTTGTTGGTGACACGGGACGTAAGGCCAGAACAACCCCAGACATCCATCATAGGTCAAGTATATACTATTATTGATATACTATTATAATATAGTATAGGTTATATATACACATTTGTCTTTGCGTTGTTGTTTTGATCTCCATAATTATGCAAGGACTTTTTTTTTTTCTACATTATACATATAAATCAACATATCTACATGTACAGCAGAAAATCTTATTTATTGAGGGAGAAGAGCAAAACACATGCAAGCTGATTTAAATCCAGGTTTCTGAACATTCCTAAATTAAAACATTGGTATAGTTTTCTTTTAAAAACAAGAATATAAATGTGTTTTCTATGTATTGTTATTGGTATTATTAACTGAGGTCTGTAGTGCTGTATCTTCTTTGTTATTCTTACCGTAATACATGCTTTTGCCATTTTTTTTTCAGTATTTTATCAAATAAAACAAAAATATTCCATTTCACTCAAACACACACACTACCTATAAACAGTAAAACCAGAGAAACTGATCATTGTGGTGGTCTCAAATTTTTCAAGAGCTGCATATATAAAAATAAGAGACATTTCTTACCGTATTAATAATTTGAATTATTCGCTCCATCACAGCTGCAGTGCCGGGTCTGTAGGTTACACTGAAGCTTTTCTAACTTTGCATCTGGGTCAATGGGGTGGGGTGTTTTAGACAGCTCAAGACAACAAATCTTTTGTCACCATCGAAAAACTTCATTTGTAATACTTTATAAAGATAAGTTGTGGGTGTTCACTGACATAAGTCGTACAAGATTACTCCGTGTTCCTCTCTCAGTGGTTATCAATACCAAATTTACACTTTGTGCCGTGAAGAGATATTTATTATTATTAATTACAACATTTAATTTACTCTTACACTGATCTGATTGATGATCAAGTTTGTATGATTGCTGTGTTGGTGCCAAAAAGCTCCAGCACCCCAGGTTTGGTCCTCATATATCTTTAGGGTTAGTTTCTTGTTATATGGTCTGTTGGACTGTCTAAATTCCTAATGGGTTTGAGTTCCTGTTCCCGTTTTGGACTGGCAACTGAAGCATGATGTTTTCTTGGGAAAATTGAAGTAAGCACAAGCTTAAATGTCTGCTATATGACATTTATTCAGAATGATGTGAAAGGAAGTTATGTAGAACCTTTTCAGAAAGCATTCTGATAGAAATCAATTGTTAACTAAATTTTTTACAGCTGAAACCCAACTCAGAAAGAGGATTCAGAACATCGATCAAAGCTCACTAGGAAATTTATTCAACCACAAAATTGCAGAGAGAGAGAGGAGGCAGCAGGCTAAGGATCAGGTCCTGATCTTGGAGCGTATAGGGGACGGAATCAGTCCCAGAACAAACTCCACAGATGAGCAGGCAGAGCGGTCAGGTCAGGTCCAGCAGATGGCTCGGGCCCAGGGTCAGAACCAGCTGGAAACTGTCAGGAAACTGTCAGAACATAGGAAAAGAAAACTGATAGAAAACGAGAAGAAAGAACAAAACGAGCAGGAATCAAAACAGAAAATGAGTAAATAAAATACGAACCCAAACAGTTATCCGTTTCCTTGGGATTCAAAACTACAAACAACAGGAAGATGGATTGCATGAGATTATATTTCTTAGGTTACAAATTCCACATTAGATCATTTAAGAGAAATTAAAGATCACGTTGAAGATAATGAAACTGATTTTACACCCAAGAAAATCTTAGTGAACATATAGAGTGGTGCTTGAAAGTTTGCAAACTCTTTAGAATTTTCTTTATTTCTGCAAGTCCTAAAACAGTGCATTGCAGCATGCATTCCAGCATAAGAACCTTATCCCATCTGTGAAACATGGTCGTGGTAGTATCGTGGTTTGGGCCTGTTTTGCTGCAGTTTTGCTGCATCTGGGCAGGATATCTTGCCATCATCGATGGAACAATGAAGTCTGAATGATATCAGAGAATTCTAAAGGAAAATGTCAGGACATCTGTCCATGAACTGAATCTCAAGAGAAGGTGGGTCATGCAGCAAGACACCGACCCTAAGCACACAAGCCGTTCCACCAAAGAATGGTTAAAGAAAAATAAAGTTCATGTTCTGGAATGGTCAAGGCAAAATCCTGACCTTAATCCAATCAAAATGTTGTGGAAGGAGCTGAAGCGAGCAGCTAATGTGAGGAAACCCACCAACATCCCAGAGCTGAAGCTGTTCTGTACGGAGGAATGGGCTAAAATTCCTCCAAGCCGGTGTGCAGGACTGATCAACAGTTACAGGAAATGTTTAGCTGCAGTTATTGCTGCACAGGGGGGTCACACCAGATACTGAAAGCAAAGGCTCACATACTTTTGTCACTCACTAATATGTAATATTCGATCATTTTCCTCAATAAATGAATGTATAAAAGTATAATATGTTTGTCTCATGTGTTTATCTGGGTTCTCTTTATCTACTTTTAAACACCACTGTATTTAGTACAGTTTACAGTGGTGCTTGAAAGTTTGTGAACCCTTTAGAATTTTCTATATTTTTGCATAAATATGACATAAAACATTATCAGATTTTAACACAAGTCCTTAAAGTAGATAAAGAGAACCCAGTTACACAAATGAGACAAAAATATTATACTTGGTCATTTATTTATTGAGGATAATGATTCAATATTACATATTAGTGAGTGGCAAAAGTATGTGTATGTTTGCTTTCAGTATCTGGTGTGACCCCCCTGTGCAGCAATAACTGCAAGTAAACGTTTCCTGTAGCTGTTGATCAGTCCTGCACACCAGCTTGGAGGAATTTTATCCCATTGCTCTGTACATAACAGCTTCAGCTCTGGGATGTTGGTGGGTTTCCTCACATTAGCTGCTCGCTTCAGGTCCTTCCACAACATTTCGAAGGTCAGGGCTTTGACTTGGCCATTCCAAAACATGAACTTTATTCTTCTTTAACCATTCTTTGGTAGAACGACTTGTGTGCTTAGGGTCGTTGTCTTGCTGCATGACCCACCTTCTCTTGAGATTCAGTTCATGGACAGATGTTCTGACATATTCTTTTAGAATTCTCTGATATAATTCAGAATTCATGTGTTCCATCAATGATGGCAAGATATTCCTGACCCAAGAAGGCAGCAAAACAGGCGCCAAACCAGGATACTACCACCACCATGTTTTTCACAGAAGCAGATGGGATAAGGTTCTTATGCTGGAATGCAAGTGTTTTCCTTTCGTTTCTTTCTCCAAACATAGCGCTTTTCTATTAAAACAAAAAGTTCTACTTTGGTCCCATCTGTCCACAAAAAAAACATTCTTCCAATAGCCTTCTGGCTCATCCAATGTGATCTTTAGCAAAACTTCAGGATGAGCAGCAATGTTCTTTTTTGGTGGAGAGCAGTGGCTTTCTTCTTGCAACCCTGCCATGCACACCATTGTTGTTCAGTGTTCTTCTGATGGTGAACTCATCAACTTTAATATTAGCCAATGTGAGAGAGGCCTTCAGTTGCTTAGAAGTTACCTTGGGGTCCTTTGTGACCTCGCCAACTATTACACGCCTTGCTCTTGGAGTGATCTTTGTTGGTCAACCACTCCTGGGGAGGGTAACAATGGGCTTGAATTTCTTCCATTTGTACACATTCTGTCTGACTGTGGATTGGTTGAGTCCAAACTCTTTAGAGATGGTTTTGTAACCTTTTCCAGCCTGATGAGCATCAACAACTCTTTTTCTGAGGTCTTCAGAAATCTCCTTTGTTCATGCCATGATACACTACCACAAATGTGTTGTGAAGAACAGACTTTGATAGGTCCCTGTTCTTGAAATAATACAGGGTGCCCACTCACACCTGATTGGCATCCCATTGATTGAAAACATCTTACTCTAATTTCACCTTCAAATTAACTGCTAATCCTAGAGGTTCACATACTTTTGCCACTCACTAATATGTAATGTTGGATCATTTTCCTCAATAAATAAATGACCAAGTATAATATTTTTGTCTCATTTGTTTAACTGGGTTCTCTTTATCTACTTTTAGGACTTGTGTGAAAATCTGATGATGTTTTAGGTCACATTTATGCAGAAATATAGAAAATCCCAAAGAGTTCACAAACTTTCAAGCACCACTGTATGCTTAATAGAAAAAAAAGCCATTTTCCCTAATAAGAAAACCTTTGTAGAAATGAAAGGGCATCTTCATCTATGGCACCAAACACAACTGAAGCTTAGTCTCAGAAAAGTTAAGATACAGACCATAGTTGTACAGCAGCATGTGCATCTTCCATAAACATCTGTAATGTTATATTTACCCCTGTGTAAGGGGGCGCTGTTTTTACGGTCAGATAAACATCAATGGCTCTTTTTTGTGAGGTTCTCAGAAATTTCATTTGTTTGTGCCATGATATACTTCTGCAAATGTGTTGATGTGAAGATCAGACTTTGATAGATCCCTGCTCTTTAAATATAACAGGGTGTCTGCTCACACGTTATTATCATCCCACTGAATGAAAGCGCTACTCTAATTATTACCTTCAGATTAACTGCTAATCCTTTACTTTTACCACTCACTAATATGTAACATTGGATCATTTTCCTCAACAAATTAATGATCAAGTACAGTGTTGCTTGAAAGTTTGTGAACCCTTTAGAATTTTCTATATTTCTGCATAAATATGACCTAAAACATCATCTAATTCTCACACAAGTCCTAAAAGTAGATAAAGAGAACCCAGTTAAACAAATGAGATAAAAATATTACACTTGGTCATTTATTTATTGAGGAAAATGATCCAATATTACATATTAGTGAGTGGCAAAAGTATGTGAACCTTTGCTTTCAGTATCTAGTGTGAGAACTGTAACTAACTGTTTCCTGTAACTGTTGATAAGTCCTTGCTTTCAGTATCTGGTGTGACCCCCCCTGTGCAGCAATAACTGCAGCTAAACGTTTCCTGTAGCTGTTGATCAGTCCTGCACACCGGCTTGGGGGAATTTTATCCCATTCCTCCATACAGAACAGCTTCAGCTCTGGGATGTTGGTGGGTTTCCTCACATTAACTGCTCACTTCAGGTCCTTTCAGGCCATCTCATTGACTGATACCTGACACCTGACTCTAATTTCACCTTCAAATTAACTGCTATTCCTAGAGATTCACATACTTTTGATATTCACTAAAATGTAATATTGAATCATTTTCTCAATAAATACATGACCAGGTATAATATTTTTGTCTCATTTGTTTAACTGATTTATTTTTATCTACTTTTAGGACTTGTGTTAAAATTTTATTATTAATTTTATTTATGCAGAAAGGTAGAAAATTATAAAGGGTTCACAAACTTTCAAACATCACTGTATAATATTTTATATCTAATTTGTTTAACTGGGTTCTGTTTATTTACTTTTAGGTCTCATACGTCCCCTCCCACATGGTCTCTACGATAATTAAACTGTCTGAACTTGACCGCATTACCATATATTTAGAACAGAAGGTTCTAAATAAAACATTTTGCCTTTGACCTTTGAGGAAGTACAACTGTCTCGTGGTCTAAGCTTTAAAGAAAAAAAATCAGATGTTCATTTTGAATCATATGTGTTTAAGCTTAGGCTCAATAAATAGAAAGTTCAGATACAGACCAGAGATCCATCCACCTTTCCATCAGTGGCGGATGGTCCATAGCGGCTGCTGGGGCAGTGTCCCCGTCAAGTTACATGTTAAATAACATATAGTAAAATAGACAAACATCAAAAATAATTAAATTTTATATTGCAAAATAAGTATGAAATTATTTAGTCATACAGTACTATGTGGCAGGTAGTCATGACAGCACTTACTTAAAAAAGTCAGTCAATGTACAGTCATACCTAGGCACTTCATAACTAGTCAAATTCAGTTCTCAGTGCATTTTGGCGGAAAAAGATTTTATCTTGGCACTCACCGTTTTTGCCACTCACTAATATGTAATATTGGATCATTTTCCTCAATAAATAAATGACCAAGTATAATATTTTTGTCTCATTTGTTTAACTGGGTTCTCTTTATCTATTTTTAGGACTTGAGTGGAAATCTGATGATGTTTTAGGTCAAATTTATGCAGAAATATAGAAAATTCTACAGTGTTCACAAACTTTCAAGCACAACTGTATAGTCTACACTGTATGTATTCTGCTATTGCAGTGTGTGGAACCAGCGTATCACTGAGTTTTGTTTAATGGAAGATTAGCGGCCTCCGTTGTTTTTGAGTTAGAACTGCACATGTTACAAATGGGTCAAAATAAATACCCTTACATTTATGAATGAGTTTGAGTACTATGTGAGTTATGAGTCGCTTTGGGGAAACACTTGTTCATTAGAGAACGTTCTTCATTACAATGTTATGAAGGATTTAGCATTTAAAAAATTTTGGGAAACCAACCCAGATCTAAAAATGTTCCATAAAGAAACAAGCACCAAATACCTGATAGTTATTTGGATAGATAAACAAAACCACTACAGAATAACATCATTTGAATTAATATGATTATTAACTAACATGCTAGTTACTCATGTGTCTAAACCATAATATAGGTTAAAAGAGAAATGATGGAAGAGAAAAAAAATCAGAGGAAAACAATACTTTTTGGAAACGTTAAGAAGTTTAATAATGAGAGGGAATTTATGGTTGGCACATGGTGTCCTTCATCTTCGAATTCCTGTGAAGCTTCACATCTCCATCTCTACTGGAGGATACTCAAAGTTATTTAGCCTGTAGTATAGAACAGTACTGCAGAACAACACTGCATACTGAGAGAGAGAGAAAGAGACAGAGAGAAAGGGTGAGATTTTAATTGTAACTCATGTTTTGTTGATAGAAATGTGTTTTAACTCTAAATCCATGTGCAACGGTGACCCTTATTACTGCGCTTTAACCTAATCTTGACCTTATAACTGCTGTCTCTGAAACTAATTCTGATTTTACTTTACTATCCTAACGTTAACCTTAATCCTTCTGAAGCTAAATATTTACTCTCACTCTAGATCAGACTCCATACCTGACACTGAATCTACAAGAGTTCTCTCACTAAATCTTATTCTCACTCTCAAAAAATCACTGTACACCTGAAGCAGTTCAGAATCTGTATACCTAATTCTAAAATAAAATTTGACACTTAAAACTCATTCCTAAACATGATTGAATCTAAACCTGATTTCTCTAAACCTTACTCTAAACCTAATTTCAGAACCTGCTGATCTACTATAACTCTTATTATTATGTAACTGTTAATGTAAAGCTGACTGTGACTCTAAACCAGTCCTCCGACACAGAAAATGACTTGAAACCTGCATCTTGTCCTGCTTCTAAAACTAAACTTGACTTTACACTGGACTCCAGTTTAACCTGACCTTTAACCTGACTCTGTCTCTAAATCGGATAATGATTGCATAGCTTTTAAACCATACTCAGAGGACACTAAACCTTTCGTTAAATCTGACTTTCACTCTAGACCAGACTTAAAACTTGAGTCAGCAACAGTTCTGTTACTAAATATGATTCTCACTCTCTACATTTAAGATTGCCTCTGGTTCCAAACTTGGATTTGATGTTAAAACCAACTCCAAATCCCACACGATAATTCTAATCCTAACTAACCTCTAAACCCAATTAAAACACTAAACTGAACTCCCATTGTTTCCCCAGATTCCAAACTTGTCACAGTTAGCCATTTTCAACCAATTGAACCCTGGTTCTTGAACTGGTAATGTTTGGGATTCTTTGAATCTTGGTGCTAGTTTTGATCATAACCAAGCATGCATCATCAAAACAGAACTAAACAGTACTAACTACGTGACAACACATAAATTACCTGTGAGCATTTGTGCGATTATTACAGGTGTTTGTTTTTATCCAAAATCAACCATGGATCAACTATTGATGATAAGAACACATAGAAGAGTACGCTTGTGAGATGAATAGTATGTAAAAATATTTTTATTTACAGTTGCTTAAAAGTCTACAATTTGACACACTCACAGGTGTTGTGGCAGTTCACGCTAAAGAACCGACTATCTTCTGTTTCCACCTTGGAATATAGCTTTTCTTGTCCCAAACCTAACACGTAATGCATTCTGATCCCTAAATTTGTCATGAAAGCCATTATTGTCCATCATCAAGGCTTTGTAATTTACATTTTACAGCAAAAGCAGCGCTCTTCTTGAGCAGAACCCAATAAATCTATGCAGTGAATCAGTGCACAGTATTCTGGTCAGGTGATGTCACACTACTGCAAACTGTTTTGATGCTGCTGTCTGACAGGAATTTCATTGTAACTTGGGCTTAATCATGTTAAACCATGGATATCTTCAATGACACTGAAGAGCTTATTGTTTTGTCTACTTCAGGATGTAAAAAGAAGAGAAAACCGAAAAGTCAGTCATGAAACGTTGGCAAAAAAAAGCCGGTACGGGATTTTTGAATGTCTTCATTCTTTTTATTATCCATTTAATCCTGGTCAGGGTTGCGGGAGAGCCAAAGCCTGGGTGTACAGCAAGGCAGGAACAACCCTAGACAGAGTGCCAAGCCATCAAACTTCACATACACACTAAAACACGTACAGAAATTTGCAAAATTATGATCTTATAAATGTTTAATATTACTCACTAATGAGCTGTTTTGTCGCAAATTTAGAGCAATTCACCTGCTTGTTTTATGTTAAAAAATGTTAAATGTTGCACATAAAAGAAACTCTAAAGGCACTTTAGAGACATCACTTAACCTTACACACATCTTTGGACTGGGGGAGGACGCGGCGTAATTCCTCATGGACACGGGGAGGACATGCAAACTCCATACAGGCAAAGTACATCGAATGAGGTCGGGATCGAATTGGGAATCTCGGAGCTGTGAAGACCACCAAACCACCCTGAGATAAGATTTTGCCATGGTAAATAGTAAAAAAAAAAAAAAATCAATATGTAATGATCAATATTAAATAAATCAATGTATGTGATACGCTGCTAGTTTCTTGGCTTTTTAGTGAATACCAGTACACTACAGTATCCTATATAGTGTGTCACTAGTCAAAAATATTTTTATTCAATGTCAAAATGTAATGCTGACGGTTTATTTGGTGGTATGGTTCTGTTCTGGGGCCTACCTACCTTTCCATGTGCTTACATGGAAAGCCTTAGGCAGGGAGAGCAGCAGAATGACCCCCCTCAACAGAGCAGGCATCAATGACACTAGATGTGACATTGAGTAATTCAGGTAGGACATAAGGAGGAGTTGGGGTGGAGGTGAGTTCCAAAATGGCTCGCAAAGGCACGACGAGGACGTGCAGTCTATAGCAGCTTCAACAGGTGGTCTGATTGATTGACTATAGTGACGCAATAGCTATCAGCTGAGCCATCAGCTATGACACCAGCAAGTCCTAGAAATACTTGTAACAGTTCTTGGGACAGGTGCTTCCCCTTTTCTGAAATCACCCACTAAAATTAACATACACAACACAAAGATCTGACTCTTTATATACAATCACTGATCTGACTCCAGATTAGTCTTGGAGGGTCAGACTGCAGTCCTTTTGTTTCTCTACATACTTTGTTCGTCTCCTTTACTCTGCTCTCTAATGGTCAGGACCTCCACAGGGCCAGCACAGATCAGGTACTATTTGGGTGGTGGGTCATTCTTAAAGTACTCTGATGTACGAATATGCATAAAAAAATACAGAACTGTCTGTGTGTGTACTCATCTGCTTGTGCGTGAATGTCTTAGCTGTCTAATTGCTGATGTATTCTCACAGCAGGCACCACACAATCCAACACACGAAATAATAAATAGCCACAAACCAACAACTATACTCAGACCCATTACTGAAAGAGAAAGAGAGAGGTGGATGGATTAACAAAAGAGGGAATAAAATAAAGACAAAAAGGGCTGGAGCTGGATGAAAGCTAAAACAGCTCACGAGTTCATGATCACTATGGAAACCATTGCAACCAGCAGAAAAGCTAGAAATGCCTAACATTACCAACAAACCAGTCCTCATTTAAGTTTGGGAGGGGCATGTCCCTACTCCATAACCAAAAATCTACATGTATCAACACCCAGTATCAGTATAAATACAATGAAATACAATTTATGATAACTCACCAGCTAAACTGATGGCATTTATGGCATGTCCTTTAGTGAAGAACAGCAGATAAATGTTAATTCCAACTACGCCTCCACCCACCAACTGATAGAGAAAGAACGAGTAAAGAAGAAAAAGACAAGATAAATATTTAAGGAAGTGTCTGTGGCTTGTTGTTACATATTAATATTAATAAGCTGTATATTTATAATTGAACACAGGTCCATATGAACAATAATGATCACATTTGTATGTGAATATTAATGAGCTGTGTTTTAGGTCTACATGAATGCTACTTAAATTAGATATGTCTGAATATTAATGGATTCTTATTTATTTAATTATGAATATTAATCATTAATGTTTGAGTGTTTCAATATTGAATATGAATGCAATGTATGTTTGAATTACTAACCAATGTCTTTTAAGCTGCCTGGACAAAATATGAGTCACCTTGCATGTTTAAGGTGGTAGTAACTCGAAGCTCCTGCAGATGGGCTATAACTACCTGTGGGTTGTGCAACAAGATTCATAGATTGAGCAGAGGTGGTACAGTGCATTACATTTACATTTACAGCATTTAGCAGACGCCCTTATCTAGAGCGACTTACAATTGGTACAATCTTACAATCCAAGCAATTGTGGGTTAAGGGTCTTGCTCAAGGACCCAACAGTAGCAGCTTGGCAGAGGTGGGATTTGAACCCTGGACCTTAACCGCTAGGCTACCACAGTCCCCAGCATTAAATGTCTCATTCAAAAATGTGTCGTAAAGCAGATGGTAATGATTAGCAAAAAGGAGTGATTGCATTTGGGTGTGCCAGAGGCTATAATGTGAAGGAAGTAGCTGAATTTGCAGGTGTATTGAAGTATATGGTCATACGGCTCTACCGACAGCAGCAAAAATCCCAGTCTACAGGAAATTCTCATCAGAATTGTGGCCGAAAGACGAAATTGAGTGTTTCATGGCTTGTGAATAAAAACCGCTTTGCCTCCAGACAAGAATTGCTTCTAGAAGTCAACACAGATCCTTCAGAACCAATTTCTGAAAAAAACTCCACAAGGAACTGCATACCTTGAACATACGGAGCAGAGTGGCATGGAAGAGAACTTTCCGGTTACAGAGGGTGAAAAGACCCAAAAACTAGGGCTGTTCATGACTGGAAATGTGTTATCAGATGAATCTGGTTTCTGTCTGGATGTGAATGATGCTAGGCATTGCGTTCATCGAAGACCTCAGGAAGCCTTCAATAAGGACTGCGTGCAAGCTGTGGTTCACGCTGGAGGAGGTTCGGTGATGTTCTGGGGGTGTTTGAATATAAACTATCTGTGTATTTAAATATTTAATATCTGTGTGTATTTACATAATGAGAACTGTGGAGAAATTTACATAGGAATATTCTGTGTTTATGTGAATATTAATAAGCCATGCCTATTTGAATATTATTAAGATGCGTATTTGAACATTAATGAACATTAATATTTGTTTATTTGTTTATATTTTGTATAATATTAATATTATATAATAATATTTGGATATTAATAATATGTGTGAATATTAACAATGAGTTGTGTGTTTGAGTATTAATGGCTTGTTTGTAACTTTATATTTATGACCATTAATAATAAATGATAATAAATGATTATTTATAGACTGCTTACAATGAAGATCAAGTTGAACAGAAGGGTGGTCCATTTGCAGATCCATAGCCTCCCGAATCTGATCTTTGCACGTGTCAATACTGCGGGTTTAAGACACATGTTGAGCTGTGGTAGCCTAGCGGGTAAGGTACTGGACTATGGACCGGAAGGTCCAGGGTTCAAATCCCACCTCTGCCAAGCTGCTACTGATAGGTCCTTGAGCAAAGCCCTTAACCCACAATTGCTTGGATTGTAAGACTGTATCAATTGTAAGTCACTCTGGATAAGGGCGTCTGCTAAATGCTGTAAATGTCAATGTAATCACAATAATAAAACAAGAACAAGAACAAATACAGAAATCATCATCAGAAATGTGAGAACAGCATTTACCAACAGCTTTTCAGCTCCTGTGGTAAAGTCTGTGCCTGTTAACACAATTCGTTTTGAAAATGTATGCATTAAACTGTGATACTGTATATCATTTTTATGTTTGTTCCCTACAGAAGGTGACCAGACCTTCTGAACAGAGGTACCAACACTTGGCATAAGACTACATGATTGAAATAATCACTGGACATTCTAAAACTGTATATTATTATTAGAAGACATTTTAAACAATCAACCATCACCATTTATTCAATATTAATAAAAAAGCCACTGAGTTTGTCATGTAGCGTCACATAAGAATTTAATTTTAATTTCTTGCACAATCAAACCAGACATCTGTCACTCACCACATGACATTTTAGTACTTTGTGCTGCAATAATGTATAATGTGAATGGTTTTTATATAATATATTAAAAAATATATAATTAAAAACATATAATACTATATTATTAAGTCAGATTAATGACCTGAAGTATTCGCTTCATCACAGCCGCAGTGTTTGGTCTGTTTGATAGGTTAAACTGAAGCATTTGCTAACTTTGCAGGAGAGTGGGGTGTTTTAGGCAGATCAAGATGCCAAAACTTGCAAAACTTCATTTGTAATACCGTATAAAGACAAGTTGTGGGAATCCATTGACAGAAATTGTACAAGTTCACTTCATGTTCTTCTTTCTTTGGTTATTATTAGCTAAATTACACTTTGGCTTTCCAGTGCCTTGAACAGAGAGCACAGATCTTTACTCTTTATTATTTAGAACATTTTTTTACTCTTATATTGATTTGTTTGCAGGAAATCTCTTGGATGGACGGTGTGTTGGTACCACAAAACTTCAGCACCCCAGGTTTGGTCCTCAGGTATCTTTATGGTTAGGTTCTGTTTACTATATGACATTTATTCAGAATTATGTGATGATGTGTGTTATATGATTTATAACTACCAAACACAGAAGGATGGGTTGCAAGTGATTACATTTCTAAGGTTATAAATTCCACATTAGATCATGTAAGAGAAATTCGAAAGCACATTAAATTAAACTGATCTTATACCTCAGAGAATCCTACAGAACTTACAACAGTTTATGCTTATTGGAAAGAAAAACTGCTTCCCCTAATAAAAAAAAAAAACTTTGCAGAAGTGAAAGGGCATCTTGGTTTAAGATTCAAAGCAAAAGCAAAAGGTCGCCAAGCACATCTGATGCTTAGACTCAAGAAACAGAAAGTTCACATGCAGATCACAGATGTTCAGCACCATGTCCATCTTCCATAAACATCTCTCACACTATCTTGGCCCTGTGTGACCGTGTGATGTTTTGGTATGGACTCTTATACTGTCAACTTCTGCCTTGCTTCCAGCTGTTCCTGGGATGGAGTCTAAAATGTAAATTGAAAATGCTTAGTGAATACAAAAAAAATGTTTTACATACAGTATAGCACATAAACTCAAGTAGATAGCTGCTCGCTTCAGGTCCTTCCACAACATTTCTATTGGATTAAGGTCAGGACTTTGACTTGGACGTTCCAAAACATTAACTTTATTCTTCTTTAACCATTCTTTGGTAGAACGGTTTGTGTGCTTAGGGTCATTGTCTAGTTAAGTTTGTAGATAGATGTCCTGATATTTCCCTTTAATATAATTCAGAATTCATTGTTCCATCCAGGCCGAAATGCAGCAAAATAGTCAAAAACCTGAATACTACTGTAATGCACGCTGATGGAACATGAGAGATGCGGTCAACACAAACAGACGGAGAAGCAATCAGAGTATATCCACAAACTGATGGAGAAGTACCTGGAGTATAACCACATAGAACGGATGGATGGACAGACGGAGCAGACGAAACAAGAGCGCGTAGTACGCTTGGCCGTGACACAAGATAATATTATATTCTCGCCGGGTTTATATCCACCGTGCTACTGGTGAGTGTCATTAGTAAACTCAGCTGTTGGTGGGAAAAGGACTCCTGGATTGGTCCACGGAGCCCACGTGATCCAACGGAGAAATGTAGGCGATGTAGATCCATTCACCCTCCGAGGAGATGAGAGGCAGGGCAAACGGGGGTTTGAAGTGAGGCGTGACAACTACCACCACCATGTTTCACAGATGGGATAAGGGTCTTATGCTGGAATGCAGCATTTCTCTTTCTCCAAACATAACGCTTCTCATTTAAACCAGAATGCAGCAATGCTATATGAGATTTACTTTTTTACTATTTATCGGTTAAATCTAATCTCACTGTAAAGCTGTGTGCATCTTTATCCCAATTTCTCTCTCTCTCTCTCTCTCTCTCTCTCTCTATCACTCTTCTACAGTTTTATGTAGATTAAGTAATATATGGGTCAAGTAGGTTAATAACCTTAACCTGCTGCGCTGTTCAGGTTGTACCCCTGCTAACATCAAGTGAATTTCAGGTTCTGTTCCCGAATCTCCTACATGACCCTGACTTGGGGCTGTAGAACAGGATGCTACATTTCCTCGATGACATCAACCCCACACATTAGATAAATTATGCGAAATTACAGAGCATCTAGCTGATAATGAAACTGTCTGAACTTGACCTCAATAACATATATTTAGAACAGAGCATGCTGGCTAGAGAAAACATATTTCCTCTTTCTGACTGGACCTTTGAGGAAGTGAAACTTTTCCACTCTTTGCAATGAACAGACGTCTATTTTTTGTTGTTGTTTTGTTTTGTGTAATTAACCTTTTTTTGACAGTAAAAACATTTTCTACAATCATATTGTTCAAGAAATTGATTACACTTGCAATCAGAAATATTCCAACCCTCCCCCCATAGTAAGTCTGCCCCTGTGTCCTCACCTGCAGCCTCTGCAGCCTCTGAGTGTTATAACCAAAGTCTAGGATCCCATTACAATTCAAATGAGTTAGCTGAAGCTCTTAATGTGAATGTTATCAGTCAGAAATGTTAAAATTGGAGTTCTAGGTCATCAACAGCTTGGTCGGGTTAATAAGAGCTGGACTTAACAGATTCATAAACAAACCTCAGATCAGCCTTGGATGGTGTTTAATGAAGGAGTTTATGAGTTATGGACATTACAATGTCTCTCAGCCAAGTGGGGTCGGAACTAGCTGTGGTATAGCAACATTTGATATGCCTAGAGTATTCTACAGAAAAAAGCAAAGTGTATATATATAGTTCTTTTCTTTTTATTATCCTGTGCCAATTTGTGAAACATTGAGACACATTTCAGTGTAGCATGCATCTGTAATATCATACAGTGTACAGAATATCATCTTACAATCTGCAAAAGAACACAAGGGTAACCAGAATATCCCTGGTTTGTTAGGTGCCAGGCCCAGCCACTGTACCCAAGAAGTCTTGGAAATTTTAAACTCAGAAAAAGAGCATCTTAACCTTGGTCAAGACACCACGAGATCACCCCTCACCAGAGGTGGGATGCAAAAGGGTGTAGTTTAGAACTGCATACCAAGGCTTTAATGCTGAGGCTATGCCAGTTCACATCTGGCAAGTTGGTTCTCAATGATTTCCGTGGTCCTGTTGTCGAGTATGTGGGACTGCGATTGGCAGCTCAGCTGTAGGCCTTTTGTACATTACATGCATGTCAGAAAGTTAAACAAGGTTAAAGACATCACACTTTTTAAATTGTTACTAAGAATAGCTTCTGCTTGTTTCAGGAAAATATATCACATCGATTCTGTATTCATCTCTGTCTTTTGGATTCTTCTTTTTCATCCTCTCTGTCATTTTTGCGTTAAAGTAAGCCGTCATTCTATCCTCCATCTCTTCCTGATTACAAGCATCTTCGCCGATTTTGGTCTCACTGCACACGTGCTCGTCTGTATCGAGGAGTTTGCTAATCGCCTCTGTCTCAGCGCAGACGACAGGAAGTCTAACCTTTGCACTGACTGTACGATCCGTGTTAGGATTCTGAGAACGTTTCTTCTGCCACATGTCCCTCGCTTCATAAATCGAAGATTTCACTGAATCTGGAAGTGTCACTGCACATAGCGCTCGAGTTTCTTCAGTGAGCGCAGGCAGTACAGCAGACGAAGCGTAGGGATGCCAGACATTCACACATGACACGGCAAGCATGATCTCTCTTCCTAGGTCACTTCCGCTACACAAAGGTGTCCCAAAACATGCCGTCTTGCCACTTTTACAGACACACACAACTGTCGAAATCAGCGGGTATCTGCCACCTGCTTTCTTACATCTCGTAAACATTTCAGACAGGATACGCCTCACAGTTTCTCTTTGACCACAGAGTCTTTGCCGGGAAACCTGGAAAACCTGTGGGAAAGAAAATCAAATAAAACGTCTCACTGTAAAAAGGACAACAAAAGCAGAAGCAATTCTAACCTTCATTTATATCATTTAGCAGATGCCATTTTCCAGAGCAACTTACAACTGATACAGCCTTACAATCCAAGCAATTGTGGGTTAAGGACCTTGCTCAAGGAGCCAACAGTGGCAGCTTGGCAGAGGTAGGATTTTAACCCTGGACCTTCTGGTCCAGAATCCAGTACCTTAACAACTAGGCTATCACAGTCCCAAATCAGTGAGTATTACATTTCACTAACCAACTGCATAAAGTAGGAGAAGGGAGTTCGTAGAGGCAGGTGTGTCCGATATTGCTTGAACGGTCTTGGGAAGCATTTCTTGGTTTCAGTAAGAATTTCGCTGTCATTGAAGATCTGCTCTGGACTGTAATTCAACCTGTGAATGTTCCCCAAGAAGAGGATACTGTGGAGCATCTTCAGAGAGAGAATAAACAAAACACTTAAAGAATGAAATCACCCCCCCCCGCACTTAGTCATTACAAGCTGCACCTAGCTGACCTGCATTAGCATGGTTTCTTTATATGAGATACTGCTGGTAAAACAGAAAGAAAATATAATAGAAGAAAATATACAGCTTTCTAAGCAGTTTGATGATGTGAGAAAACTAGGTGATAATGCTAAAAAAAGAAAAGCTGTAAGGAATGAAAATTAAAGAATAAAGAAATAGTTAAGTTAACATCAAAAAAGTTTTATTTGAATTTGGGACATTGGGGAAAACCCATCTCAGCCTGAGTTAGGTGAGATTTTGAGTTCCATTTTGTTTGCTGAGCTCTTTGTTTGAGTTTACCACCTTTTTTCACAGCCCCTCTGTGCCCTGGGTCCAAATTAGTTGCCTACAGTAACAACATGAAGGTCAAAGAAGATCAAAGAGTGATGAGTGTCATGGACTTTCCTCTACAGTCACCTGACCTAAAACCCATCGAGCATTTATGCGGGCATTTGAACATCACAAGGTAGTCTTTGGAATGTTGGAAAAAGGAGAACATACCAAAACATTTATAGATTCAGATTTTCACTTCAATTGTTATGCTAATTATATGATTTGTAATGAAAAACACTGAATTGAATTCAAGAATGGAAAATATAAACATTTTCACTAGTTGTCTCAGACGTTTGGTCTCCACCTTATGTGACTATACATAGAAATGTGTTCAACAATCAACAGTAATCAGCCATTTGTTGGTCAGCCTTTCCCATTTTTCTTATCTCAGGGTCAGAACTAAATATACAAAATCTGTTATCGTATATAGAACATGGTTCCACGAACCTTCTCCAGCGTCTGATTCATTCTCGCTTGTTTTTCGCCATGAAGCTTTTCTTGTTGGAAAATGTCTTTAGCCATCATGAAGAGAATGAATGCATTATGAAGGAAGTGATCTTTCTTCACAAATAGTTCTTTACTGTTGAAGAACGCATAAGTAAGAGTCAGAGAGGTTAAATAACGAGTAAAGGGCTGTTAGGACAGACTACTCAATAAACGATTATAAAGTAGCTACTCAAATGAAAGCAGTGTACATCACCTTTGTGCTGATGTAAGTTTATTATCTCCCATCTGTTCAAGAATTACCATAAAAAGCCCATTACTAATAGAATTTTAAAAACAAGATTTAAAAAGAAGGTATAAATGAGAGCAGCCTTACCTCGGTTACCTCCAAGGATGATACGATCAGTGTCTGGACTGTTGAGGCAACAGGCAGTGAATAATCAGCGATGTCATCAGCACCCTGAAACAGCTCGAGGCTGTAACCCCACCTCTACATGGGTGACCTCACAAGACACAGAAGAACGTTTGTTCAGAGTGTTGACTGGGCTATGTAAATGACTTCAGATCTGGCACTTTGGATGAAATCATGATGATGACGTTTGCAGTAAAAGAAGAGTTCAGAAAATGGGGATTTTTGTTTATTTCAAAATGAAAAGACCCGACACTGTAATTTTAAGATCTTCAATGAAATTCTAGAATTCTAAGCCAGAACAAACTATGACAGACCCAAGTCCTCGTTTCCGGCCTCTATCCCATGTTCAGGTTCACCAGATTTAAGACACACATTTACATTTACAGCATTTAGCAGACGCCCTTATCCAGAGCGACTTACAATTGGTACAGTCTTACAATCCAAGCAGTTGTGAGTTAAGGGCCTTGCTCAAGGACCCAACAGTGGCAGCTTGGCAGAGATGGGATTTGAACCCTGGACCTTTTGGTCCATAGTCCAGTACCTTACCCCCTAGGCTACCACAGTTCACAGTCCACAGTCCACACCAAATGTGATTTATTTTTTTAGATTTTTTTGGACAACAGTAGCAGTCTTACAGTATATAAACTCACTGACCAATCACTATCACTTCTGGTGTTGGCATAGCAACAACCAAGCTGGCTGATTGCATTTTAAAAAGATTATTTGTAAACACAGCAGATCAGCTTTTACTCATGAAGATGGTTGTACTAGTGGGTGTATTTATTGGAATTGTGGAGCTGATCCACTAGAGGGCGCTGTTACCTGTGTACTGTACTTATCGGGGATAGATTATGTAAAGAGATGAGGCAAAAAAACGGTTCTGAAGAGAACCTTAATAAGGAATAAATACATTCTGTAAATAAAGAACTTGAAGTTTGCATATTTGAGATGTTTGACTGAAAATACAACAACGGCAATGTCAGTCTCTGATCTATTTTTATCAAATAAGCTAAGCAAACTAAAAACCCTGTTAGTTATAACATAGGGTGATAAAAAAAAAAAACAACCTTTACCCGAGTCTCCAGCTGACCTGTAATTCCTTTGATGAAATGTTGAACTTTATTATTCTATAGTTGATTAAGTGAAAAGGCTCTGGAAAAACCTTAGAGATGAGGAGATTGATGTCGAAAACAAAAGGAGAAGGAATTTATTCCTTTTCTGAAGGAGACTGCTATTGTCTTTGCTTAGAAATGTATTTTACTGCTTAACCTACAGAGCAGGATAAACAAACCTGTTCACTGTAAAATGTAGCTACTGCTCTGATTGGTGGAATAATTTATAGTATATAATAGTCTGAAACATCTTATCTGTTTTCAGTCTGTACTGAAACATCTTACCTGTTTTCTTTGCTGCAAATAATAAAGTTGAACCAGGTGGTGAAATGCCAAAAAAAATCGTGTCGCGTCTGTTATGTACAGTTTTGAGGTGAGAAAATTGTGTCTGACTTCTAGTTTACCCAGTCTTCTGGAGATTAGCTATAGTTCATTTTTAATGTCATGTTCTACTGAGACCAAACTTTAAAGCTTACTCTACAACTGTAAATGTATTTATTTATTGTCAGAACACCAGTGGCATCTGTAGGCACCATCAGAGGGTCGCAGGAGTGCTCTACACAGTCAAGGAAGACAGCCCTGTGAGCTGAGTTGCCCAGAAGTCAAAGCATTGTTACATGAAAGACAAAAGAAAAAGAAAGTACAAAAGGAAAGAAAAGAGAGTATACAGAGCTGTAAAATACTGCATTTTCTTTATAAGAGATGCTGCTGGTAAAACGTTTAAAGAGATTCCAAAAAAGTTAAATAGAAGTTTAATGAAAAGTGACAAAGAGAAATACGTTGAGGGGGAAAAAAGAAACAAAAGAAATTCTGTAAAGTTAAAAGGAAACTAAAGAAATGTTTCCCTCATACTGTTATTTCTAATATACACAATAAATAACCACGTTTCTTCTTCCCTGGGGCTTCCATAAAGACTGATTTAACCTCTAGTAGTCCCACATTGTGAAACCAATTTCACTCTGTGCCTGGGCCCAAACCAGCCACTTCTACCATTACATCTATTAGTAATGTGCTTAGCCCAAGATCATTTGCAAGTATTCAGGTCCAGAGTGACAAAAACGCACACTGGAGAATTAGGTAGAATGTCTATATTTTATTGGTGGATATATTTGAATACAGTCAAAAATCAAGCATCAATTTTACGCCAAATGCTTGGTTTGTCATTTGCCAATTGGTGCCCAATCTTTTGCACAAGCTTTGTTTCACATTTACTAAAGAGATTGGCTTGTTATTTCAGCTCATTGAGACAATAATTGAGAATGATTTTTGACTCTGTGCTGGTTCTGCCTGAGATGGTTCATGCCTATCAGGTATGACTCCTTCAGCTTCGTCAGGGTTTCCTGATGTTCTCCCAACTTTTCAACTTTCTTCACCCTGTCCCAGTCAGAATCCATCTGCAAGTAGACAGAAAGAAGAATTACACAACATATAATCTAACATTGCAGTCCTATACAAAAAGACTCTCTTATCCAGAGCAACTTACAACTGGATATAAAATACCTTATTTATTGTCCTCTAAATTGTCTCTGTTTAACATAAACTTTATGTTAAACCCCCCTGTGGACACACTACTGGGCTGTGTTGTGTTTGTGCAGTTGTGTAGTGCTGTGGAATGTCGTGGTGTGAGTTGTGACGTGAGCCTGAAGAACAGTGTATACCAATTATATTGAGGAATAACAATAAAGACAACTTGAACTCTGCTCCACATTTTAGTACCTTAACTGCTTTGCCACCACAGTCCCACAATTTTTCTTTTCTTTTGTTTTTGTTTTTGGTGAATGTTATTGCTGAATGTTTTTTTTTTTTTTGTCATGTTGTCACTATGCTGGTTTATTGTCACTTTCTCTGCTTCTCTGCTCCCCTCATTTATGTTCCTTGCTGTTCTGCTGCACTCATATTTTGGTCCTTCTTTGTACTCTTCACCTTTCTACCTTGTATCCACATTGTTTTGTATTGTTGCCTCTGCATTTTCAGGTTATTCTGTATCTCTGCATGTTCATTGATTTGGCTTTGGCTTTTCACCTGGTACATGTTGTAATATTTGGCACTCACTATCAGCATTAGCTGTAGCCACTATTGTTAGCAATAGATTCTGTTCCACTCTCGTTATAACCAAATCCCTCATGTTTCCACTTATGACCACCTCTGTTCACCTCTTATGACACCCCTTATACTTACTAGTCAAATCTGCCTCCAGTCGGCTAGATTGCAGTCCTGTTGCTGTAATTCAGGTAAGAGGTAAATCAGCTCATAACACTGTGTCAGCTGCTTTCTAGGATGTTCTTTCTTTAAACTAAGTGAAAGCACCAACTTGGGAAGTTAATGTTCAGAAGCAGATGCTGTTTAAAACAATGACAAGAGCAAAATATATCCAAAAAACCTCATAAGATGAGTGTTTAAAGTTACAACAATCCAAAAACATAAAGTTGATATGGGTTACAGAATGAAGTCACAAAAAACAATCCAAAGGTTTCAAAGGGAAAAATCAAAAAGAAAGAAACAAGAAATAGGTCTAGGCTAGCAACTTATAAAAAAAACCCTAAAAGACTAGGCAAAGAACAAGCCAGGAGTCAAGGTATAAATAAACTTGGTCAGTTAGCTAATTGAGGTAGATGACAGAGAAAATTAGAGACAGGTGAGCTTTTACATTGTGTAATCACAGTATAAAGGCTTACAATGACAAAGATGCTTAATAGATGTAACAAAAATCCCGAAATCATGGCACAGATACAGTCCTGATACTGACGATGCATGAAACGACCAAGAGAAAACGAGTTTCACTGTAAACAGGGTTTCTTTTTGTTCTGTCAGTCAGTGGATGTAATAAAACAACCAGTTGTTCTACATTTCTTCGGCCTAATTATATATTTTAAAAAAGGACAAGGAAAAAAAGAAATGATGAAGAATGTAAAACAGAGCAGATTCTCTCTGTCTACATCAAACAACACAGACAGCATCATGGATATATTATGTTCCCCCAAAGCTCCTACTGTGGTTCTAAAGGTTCTAAACTGACTTTTAAAGATCTACTTTTAAAGTTACTATTCCAGCTGTCTAAAAAGCAAGAAAGGGCAAGAGAAGTACACGATATAGGCAAAAGTATTGGGACACCTTCATGTTAGACCTACAGGAGCTTTGATGACATTTTATTCTAAATCCATGGGCATTAATATAGAGTTGATCTTCCTTGGCAGCTATATGAGCTTATATTCTTCTGGAAGGCTTTCTACAAGATTTTGGACTGTGTCTGTGGGGAATCATCCATTATGGTCAGACATTGATGTTGGAAAGTACAACATACACTGATTGGTAAGTTGTAAGTTGCTCTGGATAAGAGTGTCCACTAAATATAAATTCATGTTTTTCTATCAGTTTGTTTCCTGCAGAAATTGTGTTGACTGAGGGCTACCCCGTCCTTAATGAAATGCTTAAATGTTTAGTGTTAGTTTCAGCTGATGGTAGACTTATTGAGAATTTACACTTCTAAGGTGGTCCATATGTCATTCTAACAGACCCTCTGAAGAAAACCAACAATGCTTCTTTTATTTCATGAATAACGCTCTAAATACCACTCACCATGTTTTTAAACCTTTCACCACGGTAGTACTGTTTGGCGCTGGGAAACTCGACACCATTTTCAAAGAGCCCTTTCAGGCTCTTAGCGACCAGGTGCAGCTTCTCATCTTCATAAGCAAACACTTTCCCATCCTCACAAACCATCAGCACCAGCTCCTCACTGGACTCATTACAGGGGAAGTTCTTCAAACACCCGATGACTCTCATGAACACGTGATCCGGGATATAGAACTGCTCCCACTCTTCCAGCACGTCGGGTTCGTCTCTGTATGCTGTGACAACTAAAGGTCCGACCACGAAGCAGTGTTGCTCCACATGTTTTAAAGTAATCTCTGACCTGCAGTGTTTGGAGACGACCTCGCTGATCTGCTGGAGATAAGCCTTTGATCCATCTAAAAAGCAGAATAAAAAGAAAACCATAAGACGTCACCTTGTGTCTGGTGTGGAGTAAAACCAAAAGTGATGAGTGGGAAAAAAGTTTCCAGACAACCCATTAACATTTTGTGGAAGGTCTCAGAACTTAACTGACTTAATGACATCATCAGAAGCTGAATTAAATTGTGTAAATAATGGCCTTGCAGCTCCAGAGAGCCCTCGGTTCATATCTTGGCCTGGACTCTGAATGTGTGGATCTTGCATGTTCTCCATGTCAGTGTGGGTTTCCTCTATTTACTCCACTTTCCTCCCACATTCCAAAGACATGCATGCAGTCAGTTGGAGTCCCAGAGTGAGTGAGTGTGTGAGTTGTGATGGATTTGCACCTTGTCTAAGGTGCCCAGTGCTATGGGTTAGCCCTGGCTGCCTGCAACCCTGGATTAGATAATAATTATTTTTCTGATCCTGGTCGAGGTTGCAGGGGAACCTTTTCTGGAATTTATTGAACCAAGTGGAAGGGACACCAGTTAACCTCAGGTTCCATCTCATTAAGGTAATAGAAGATCTATCTAAGAAGAAATTTGTAAAGCTGCTTTGAGACAATGCTCCATTGTAAACATAGTTATAGAAGTAAATAATAATAATTTCATAATATGACTTTGATAATAATAATTATAATAAAAGTTCTGAGATCTTACAAGGAAACTGCTACATTAGTCTATATTTGATCTGATCCAGCCTGGTTTATAAAACCCAAACCTCACCTGTTTTCAGGTCAGGAAGAAGGAAGTCCTGCTCAATCTCAGCTTGGTTTGAGGACTGTGATTCCCTAAAATGAGCAAGAAAATAAAAGACATGCTTGTTATTCATCAACTTGAACTCGTGCTGTGGTTGTGGTTGGAAAAAAATTAACTCTTACCCCATAGTTAGGAAAGTCCAGTCCCTGTGTCTGTGATCCTGAGCGAGTGATGATGATCTGAGTGTAGCTGTATGGAGGACTGTGAACGTCTACATATGAGCGGAGGAACGTGGACGTAGTTAGATAATGGCACAACATAGTGAGGCAGAAACTCTGGCTAAACAAAGCATCCATACGTAACAGAACGAGTGACTCTCTCTCTTTTGTTGTCACTATGCTGTGATATGTGACATTTGCTTTGCTTTCCATAATCTCAGGAGTTCTATACATCAGGAATTCTCCATAAACATCCTCTCTGGGCTTATATGTGCTTATGAAGCTCTTATCAATTGTAATAATTAAGCAAAAAGATCTGATGCTGTTTTGGAGCAGAAAGTGCCAGTCTATTAGCATCTAAACACACATGCATAGCAAGAAGCTCTCAGTACAAACTGGAGTGCATTGTGTCTGTATGAGCTCAGAAAACAAAGAGCTGATGTTCTAGATTGGCAGCTGCAGCTCCTGGTACCAACTGGGAAACCCGCCACAAGCCTGTCAGAGTGAGATTGAATGACATGGCACATTGGAAGTGGTCCAAAAAAAAACGAGCAGTAGAAAATGTTTGACTGCTTGTAAATGCAAATATCTAATCAGCAAATTACATTTTCAAATCTTATAAACATACAGCAAATTATTGATCTGGAAATTAACAAGAACTAAACAAATACATAGAGTAAGTTAGTATGGGATATTCTATTTGATTATGTTTAATGCCAAAGTGTACATCACTGACCGGGTTTTTTTTTGGATGATGATCCATTCTCTGTAGGTCAATGTATAATTAGCAGGTAGGTGTTTCTAATCTATAATACAATATATTGTATTTCAGTGTGTTTACATTTACATAATCTAGCAGACACTCTTCTTCAGAGCAATGAACAACTGATACAGTCTTACCTTATACAATCCAAGCAAGTGTGGGATAAGGACCTTACTGAAGACCCTACAATGGCTTGACATTGGTGAGATTCAATTCCTCAATCTGTTGTCAAAGTACCTTGACTGTTCTGCCACAACCACATGCAAACAGCTTATATATAAATTCCTTGAATAATATAGAAAAACCCTACATCTTTATTGGATCAACTTTTTTTTTTTTTTTTAATAATTACACTTTTGGGACTTTCATTGTTTTCACAGTCATCTCTGTTTTTCCTGGTCAGGGTCACAGTGTTGTGGTACTTATCCCTGAAGAATATAGGGTGTAGACGTAAACATGTTCTGGATGGAATGCCAGTCCATCACAGGAACAGCAAAGGTCACTGCTGCAGTGTCGGAGATCATCTGCCCCCTCCTCCCTCAGACATAGGGACTCAATTATGATGTCCTGGTAATTCGAGTAAATATGTATGATGTGACTCATAATGACACTGAACCAGTATTTTAATCAACAAAGTGTTTTCTTTGAGACCATTAAAATGGAAAACAAGATACTAGTTCTGAAATAACCAGACATTGAGTGGAGTCATTAAAAAATGCAAAACAACTTGAAGCAGGTGAATCATTTACCCAATACTGCTCTCTACTGGTGAAAAAACACTAAGCAGATGGATAGTGGATCTTTCTCAGCACAGCAGGGATTCCAACAGGTGTTCAGCCCCTTAAGTGGTGGCATGATACAACATCTTTGTGATTACTCTCCAGGCTGTGCCTTTCACTTGTCAAGAGATCAGGTTCAATATTTTTAGCCTACATAGTGCTTTTACAATAAACGTTGCCACATAATGCCGAGTCTAGACCCCAAAAGGACAGACAGAGGTGACAGCGACAAGGAAAAACTCCATGTGATGTGTAAGGAGGAACCAGACTCAGTTGTGGAACTTCAAGGGACACCAGACAAGAAATCAAAAGTAACTGTGTATAAGACAGCGGCTGTTCAGTGTGAATAATGATATAGATACTGAGCTGATAAGTGTTTTCTCTGTGAGTGTTCTGGATGTTTAGTATTTTCTATGTAATGATAAAATGTAATTAAAAAAATTCCAACCACCAGGTGATTACTGTGTGTTGGAGAAGCTGTGGTTTCTTTCCACGTGCCATCTCTCTCTGGTAAAAGCTAAAACTAGTCTTTACGTGCCAGATTTAAGGAGAACCTTGGCAGATGGATTTATTATTTAGATTTCTAATCTGCCCATAATTTAAGACTATTTATCTGTAATCACTGTGTCCAGTCAGGTCTGTTTTTATTTTATTTATAGCATGATATTGCAGTCTGAGATCATTAAGAATTATCAGAAACAAATTCATTCATTAAAACAATGTTAATCACCCATTAGTGAGTCACCCAATTGGCATTACCTTTAGATGGAGTGGGTTGAACCAAAATACAAATAAATAAAAGAAACCCCCAAAAGTCAAACCAAAAAAAACAAACAAAAAAAACCGAAAAAAAACCCACGCGGCGTCGAGGGGTGATGGAACAAGAAGTAAAAGGAGGGGAGAGTTCTCGCCTTTTAGAGCCGAAAATGAGGCTCAAAACAGCAGAGGAAGTTCCGCCGATGTGAATGAAAATAACAGCTGGCCTTATGCTAGCTTCTAGGCCCTAACTTACCCAAAAACGACTCCGACGGCCCCGACTGGCGATCTACAAATCGCCAGTCTACCTTTTTCCATAACCAAAAAAACTGTTCACAAGGCTGTGCAAAATAGCCATATGGCGATTCGCGAGAGTCAGCGCGTCGATAGCGATGATGTGAAAACCTGTGTGAGCCCAAAGGTGTGCTTAAGATGCCCAACAAGGGTTCATAATGAACGCATGGCGGCCAAATAGGGCTGGGCGCATGGCGATCGCGCGCTGTATCACGCTAAGATATTGGGTCCGCCGGCCTCTAGCGGCCCAAGCGTGACCCCTAATACTTACCTTCTTCAGCTTGAAACATCTGCTGCTTTATGTTGTGAGGATCTGGCAACCCAGACTCATTCGCTCTGATTCCGCATAGGGTTTATAGCTGTTAGCATTTTTTTTTACTTTTTAACTGCTTTAATTCCTGATTGCATTTGAATCGTATATACAGTAATTTTTTCCAATCTCTTAATCGTTTCCTTCTATTACGGGCAGATTATATTTTTCACCAATAATCGTTATTTAGTAACTTTACGGATATACCGATGTGTGTCTGCAGCAATTAACCATTAGCTAAGTACTGGAGTCACGTCATTCCGGCTTCATATTGTGCTGTAGTTTCTATAACTTTTTACAGCCTTTTTCCACCTTCTTTTTTCTGGGATGTAGTTTTTTGTGACTTTTTGTATTGACTTTCCATTGACGCTTTAATCAGGAAGTGCATTGGACCATCAGCTGCAGCATACCATTGGCTGAACTATATCTACAATCGGCACCCCACAACACCACCCGTATCTAATACCTTCAATTAATTAGCTGTATTAACAAGGCTTCTGCTGCGCTTGTTCCCTGTGCCGAGTGTGGCATGTTCAGCTATTCTTCCTCTGTCATTAGTTTATATTTCATTTGTGATAGGTGTAGGCTTGTAGTTAGTTTGATGGATAAGATTGTAGTTCTAGCTCTGCTTCAAGCTTAGCATATCTAGATGCCACAGATGTAGTTAGTGCCACCTCTCCGGTACTGCCCTCACAGCAGGACAAGTGGGTGACGGTTTGGCAACATAGTCTCAAGGCTAGCCCACCAGAGCACCACTCTTTACCTGTTCACGTGTCCAACAGGTTTGCCCTCCTCAGTGATGCACCCACTGAGCAGCCTGTTGAAAGAGCTCTGGTCATCGGTGACTCTATTTTACGACATGTAAAACTAGCTACCCCTTTAGGGATACCAGCAGCTAGAGCTACATGCCAGAGAAACATTGTAATGAGTCTTAGTGAGCTCGATAGTCGTAGATGCTGTAGGATAGTCGTTCACGTAGGGGCTAATGATATACGCCTTTGCCAGTCAGATGTGACTAAGGCTAATTTTGTAGAGGTGGTTAGAGTGGCGAAGGCGATGTCTGATGCAGTAGTGTGCTCTGGCCCCATCCCAATGCGACGAGGTGACCAAGCGTACAGAAGGTTATGATTGCTGAACTTTGAGGGTAAGCTTGTCATTTTAGGATTGGACGGTGTCCATCCCACTCGAGAGGGCGCTGCTCTCATCTCCTGCAACACTGCACATAGTCTTGTGGCAGGGTTAGTTAGGGGCTGACTATCCAGACGCGGGGTCAGGCAGCAGACAGTCAGGCTTAACTACCTGTCTGCTGGTAGCCATGCACCATACTTTTAGTATTTGAGATATCTCTAATAAATAACATCCTTCTGCCTCGTTATCACACCAAGCGCACTATCACATCTGCTACTCCAGCTGCATTTATTAATAATTTACCAGACTTCAAATTTATAACACCTATAGAGCCCATTCATCTTGAGCATGTAAATGACCATTTAAAATGTGTGTTTCACTCAACCCTGGATATGATTGCTCCTGCTAGGATCAAGTGCATTAGGGAAAAAAGGCTAGCACCATGGTATAATGACCAAACCCGTACCTTAAAGCAAACAATGTCGTACCTAGAGCGCAAGTGGCGACATAGTAAATTGGAGGTATTTAAGATTGCTTAGAGGGATAGCATGGCAGAGTATAGGCATGCTCTTACTAAAGCTAAAGCTTCGTATTTTTCCTCAATCATAGAGAAAAATAAGAACAATCTAAGATTTCGCTTTAATACAGTCTCCACGTTAACAGAAAACCCTACAGAAAGTGATTCTCACGTTCTGTGTAATTTTAACAGTAATGATTTCATGACTTTCTTTAATGATAAGATAGAAAACATTAGGCATAAAACTCGATGCTCATCACATCACCAAAACTATTCAGCAACCTTCCAGATACAGCACTAGAAAAGACATCTGTTTAATTAGCTGTAAATCAAGCCTACGCACTAAGCTCTCAAAAGTGATCTATGGCGTGCCTCAGGGGTCAGTGCTTGGCCTGCTTTTATTCTCTCTGTATATGCTACCACTAAGCTCAGTTATTCACAGCTGTACACATCAGCCAAACCAAATGATGACCTTACAGTCAGCAAATTTGAGGATTGTGTAAAGGAAATAAAAGATTGGATGTCATTTAATTTTCTCTTACTTAACTCAGATAAAACTGAGGTTCTATAAGTGAGACCCAAGGCTGTGAGAGACAGATTGGCTACATCTATCCTAAATCTAGATGGCTATTCAGTATTGCCCAGTCCATCTGTAAAAAAACTTAGGTGTCACATTTGATTCAGATCTCTCCTTTGATGCGTACATTAGCAGCATCACTCGAATTGCTTTCTTTCAGTTACGTAATATCGCTAAACTTAGAAATATTCTTTTTTATGGATGCAGAGAAACTGGTTCATGCTTTTATGACTTGTAATAAGGTTGGATTACTGTAATGCCTTACTTACTGGATGTTCTAGTAAATCAATAAATAAACTTCAATTAGTTCATCGGCTCGAGTGCTAACTCAAAACAGAAAATTTGATCATATCACTGCTATTTTATCATCACTACACTGGTTACCAATTAAATTCTGCATTGACTACAAACTACTTCTTATCTTATAACTTATAAAGCTCTACATGGCCTGGCCCCACATTATCTGAGTGAATTCTTAGAGTCTTACAATCCACCTCGTCTACTTCGTTCCCAGGGTGCAGGACTTCTTTTAGTTCCTAGAATTACAAAAGTTACAGAGGGGAGAAAGGCTTTCTCATAAATCGCCCCACAACTATGAAATAAACTTCTCACTTTAGTTTGAGATTCAAACACTCTCCAAATCTTTAAATCTCGGCTAAAGACATAATTATTTACATAGGCTGTGATGCATGGCTCGGGTTACTGGGGCCAGAGTCTGGAGTCATGTCTGGCCTGCCTGCCTTGTAATGCCTTATCCTTTAGCAGGGAGTGTCTGGGGGGCAGTCCGGCTGGGCTGGGCTTCGTTCCTCCTGATCTTGACTTGTGCATTCTTGCCTTAGATTATGGGCAGAGCTGAGGGTTCATAATCAAAGAGGTTTGTGGTGATCTGGGGTGTTGGATTGCTGTCTTCTGCCTCTCATGGCGTTGCTAATGTCTCATGTGATCCCTCTTGGCTGTGATACCTTCTGGTTCTCCATTTTCTAGCTATGCTGCTATAGCTAATGCTGCCGGAGTCTCATGCTACACATGGCATCAGTGATTGTTAATAGACAATGTGCTCTTAATCAATAACAAATTAAATTTTCTGTTTTCTCTCCGAGCTGTGTTCCTGTACCAGTTCTGGCCCCACACATGATGTTCATTCCTCAATGTTCACATTATGTTTCCATTATCAGCTCCAGCCCCACCCTACCCAGGCCACACCAGTGGACAGTAACGCTCTCCTTCCTCCGGTTGGTTGCCAAGGACTTTCCTGCTTAAACTTAAGATCCTAGAGTTACCATGTAGAATTAATTGTTTAGATTAATTTGTTTAATTCTTACATTTATCATCCATGCCACCCAAGGAGGTGTGGTCCATTTTTGTGTCTTGGTACACCCAAAGTTTCTTCCTCATAAGGCTTTTTCTTTGCTACTGTGGCCCTAGGCTTGCTCAATTTGGTATTGGCCGTAGATTTTAGAAGATAATCTAAAATTGTATAGTTGCTTTGATTTAATGCTCCATTGTAAAAAGCGCTACAGTGGTGCTTGAAAATTTGTGAACCCTTTAGAATTTTATATATTTCTGCATAAATATGATCTAAAACATCATCAGATTTTCACACAAGTGAGAAAAATATTAAACTTCGTCATTTACTTACTGAGGAAAATGATCAAATTATTACATATTAGTGAGTGGCAAAAGTATGTGAACCTTTGCTTTCAGTATCTGGTGTGACCTCCCTGTGCAGCAATAACTGCAACTAAATGTTTCCTGTAACTGTTGATCAGTCTTGCACATTGGCTAGGAGGAATTTAGCCTATTCCTCTGTACAGAACAGCTTCAACTCTGGGATGTTGGTGGGTTTTCTCACATTAAATGATTGCTTCATGTCCTTCCACAAGATTTCAATTGTATTAAGGTCAGGTCTTTGACTTGGCCATTCTAAAACATTAACTATATTCTTCTTTAACCATTCTTTGGTAGAACAGCTTGTGTGCTTAGGGTCATTGTCTTGCTGCATGATCCACCTTCTCTTGAGATTCAGTTCATGGACAGATGTCCTGACATTTTCCTTTACAATTCTCTGATATCATGACGGCAAGCCGTCCTGGCCCAGATGCAGTAAAACAGGCCCAAAGCATGATACTACCATGTTTCACAGATGAGATAAGGTTCTTATGCTGGAATGCAGTGTTTTCCTTTCTCCAAACATAATGCTTTTCTTTTAAACCAAAAATTTTTATTTTGGTCTCATCCGTCCACAAAACATTCTTCCAATAGCCTTCTGGCTTGTCCACGTGATCTTTAGCAAACTGCAGACGAGCAGCAATGTTCTTTTTGGAGAGCAGTGGCTTTCTCCTTGCAACCCTGCCATGCACACCATTGTTGTTCAGTGTTCTTCTTATGGTGGACTGATGAAAATTAGCATTAGCCAATGTGAGAGAGGCCTTCAGTTGCTTAGGTTGCCAACCTTGCCAATGCCTTGCTTTTTGAGTGATCTTTGTTGGTCAACCACTCCTGGGGAGAGTAACAATGGTCTTGAATTTCCTCCATTTGTACATAATCTGTCTGACTGTGTATTGGTAGACACCAAACTCTTTAGAGATGGTTTTGTAACCTTTTCCAGCTTGATGAGCATCAACAACTCTTTTTCTGAGCTCCTCAGAAATCTCCTGTGTTCGTGCCATGATACACTTCCACAAACATGTGTTGTCACATCTGATTGTCATTCCATTGATTCAAAACACCTGACTCTAATTTCACCTTCAAATTAACAGCTAATCCTAAATGTTCTCATTGTTTTGCCACTCACTAATATGTAATTTTGGATCTTTTTCCTCAATAAATAAATTACCAAGTATAATATTTTTGTCTCATATGTTTAACTGGGTTCTCTTTATCTACTTCTAGGACTTGGGTGAAAATCTGATGATCTTTTATGCCATATTTATGCAGAAATATAGAAAATTCTAAAGGGTTCACAAACTTTCAATCATCACTGTATGTATATAAATAATTTTAACTTGACTTGACTTTCAAGTGCTGTTGGTTTTATCAGAACAATGAACAAGGTCCTAAACCCTAAATTGCTTGGATTGTACGACCTAAGACTGAATCAGTAATTCGCTGTTCTTTATAAGGTCTTCTGCTGAATATAAAAGCGAACAAACATTTTTCGATAGCCAAAAAAATCCACCTAAAAACAGCATTAGTATCAGTTTGGTTTGTTCACTTTTGCTGATACGACAGCCTTCACTCTTCTGAGAAGCTTTCAACTAGATTTTGGAATATGACTGTGACTGATGTTAAACCTTGGCTGACAGTGGGAATTCCATTTCATCCCAAAGTGGTCAGGTCAAGTCAAAGTCAGATTTATTTCTAATGGAGCATTGTCGCAAAGCAGCTTTGCAATTTTAGATTATCTTCTAATATCTAAGGCCAATCCCAAACTGAACTGAATAA
>JAJAGP010005329.1:0-27500 GCA_025084515.1 Ancistrus triradiatus
TATCTATTCGCACCTATTTCTAACTCCACTGGATTGAAGTGCGAGGATTGAGCCCGGTTTTCTCTCCCGTTGCCGTTCTGATCCGTGTTATCTGTGTTCCATTGATGAGGGCTTTGTATCTCCTCGTGCACGAGCTTTACTCAGGGTTAAAGTAACTCGGAGTTGACGGAACTAAACGTTATCCCCCTTTCTGAAACCGAAAACTCTGAGTTGGACAGTTCAGGATTGGTCAACCCAGAGTTCAGATTTGAACTCAGGGATTGTTAAACCTGCTATCTGAAATACCCCCCACATCTGGCTGGGGGAGCATTCTCCGGACAACTCACAAAATTAGTGGCCACCAGGTAAGCACTTTAAGCTTACAATTTTTGTGCTTGTTTGGAGATGCTGTGTCAAAGCTGGATGGTAAGAGTTGTCTACACTAAATTTAAGCCAAGATCCAAGGTATTAAGAACCCTGTAAAATTAAGGGATACATTTTTGTAGATGGAGAGGCAGGCAATATTTATGTTATGTGTTGTTTGTATGTTGTGTCATATGTGTTTGAAGGATCCTTGAGCAGGTAAAGACTTAAAGAGGTAAGAGTAATTTAAGAGGTAACAGTAATCTAGAGATGAAAACGGTTTGAGTGATAAAAAGTGATTTAAGAAGCAAGAGTAATGTAAGAGATAAGAGTGAGATAAGAAATAAGAGTAATATATGAGAGTGAGATAAGAAATAAGAGTAATTAAGAAGTAAGAGAAATTAAGAAGAGGATTAAATATTTGAGTGTGATTCGAAGGCTTGGGTTAATGCCGTCCGGACCTACTGCTTTCCTCACTTTCATCTTCCTCAGTTCCCTTCTCACTTGTTCTTTGCTGAAGAACAAAGGAGAGCTTGGTTAAGTGCTAGTTGTTGACTGCCGAGGTGCAAAGCATTGAACTGTAGTGGGTGTGGGGTGCTGTGAGGGTGAACAAAGGGGTTGGGAGCAAGGTGTTGATGCCCGGGGTGTGCACACAGAAGGAGCAGCCGAATGAGGTGGAAGTGACCGTGTGAGCTGGTCTGGGGGGTGGGCAGACGCCTGATCAAATGTGTTAAAAAAGATATTAAGGTCTCCCTCAGACTTCCTTTTGGATTCTTTAAATCCTGAGATTGTTTTCAGGCCCCTCCAGACTCCACTCACGTAGCTGCAACTCATCCTCCATCCTATTTCTGTAGCAAGCCTTGCCCTCCCTGATCTTTCTCCTCAGCTCCCTTTGTACTCTCCTCATCTCATCTTTGTTTCCTGACCCGAAGGCCCTCTTCTTCTCATTCAGAAGAGCCTTCAGTTCTGGAGTAACCCAGGGCTTGTTATTGGAGAAACACCGTACTGTCTTTGTGGGTACAGTGTTCTCCACACAGAGATTTCTGTAGTCTGTGATGCAGTCTGTAAGGCCATCCATGTCCTCATTGTGTGACTCGCAAAGAACCTCGCAATGAGTCATGTCGAAACAGTCCTTCAGAGCCTCATAAACCTCATCTGACCAGCTTCTGACACTTTGTGTATTGGCAGGATGTCTACGAACAATGGGTTTGTAGACTGGCAATAGACGCACCAAGTTGTGGTCAGACTTGCCCAACGGGGGTAGTGGTGATGCGTTGTATGCCTCTTTGGTATTGGCATAAGACAAGTCAAGTGTTTAATTGTCTCTAGTATGACATGTTACATACTGTTTAAAATTTGGAGGAGTTGAGGACAAGGAAGCATGATTAAAATCACCAGAGATCAGGATAAGAGCCTGTGGATGCTGTGTCTGCAGCCTGCATGTGACCGAGTGGATGACGTCACAAGCAACAGTCGCGTTAGCAGAGGGGGGAATGTACACAGTTATCGCAATAACATGTGAGAATTCCCTTGGTAAATTATACGGTCTCATGCTAACGGCTATATATATAAGCAGTCCTTAAAGGGCTAAAATGAAGCAAAGAGTTTCATATGCATTCCTAAAATGCATTTATTTTATTAATAAAATGAAGAAAAAAAATCTACAGCTGTGGAGAGACGGCTGCTAATCGGGTTGTCTGCCTCAGCAGGGCTGACACAACATTTTTTTAATTTACAGGTGTTGCAAGAAGTATAGGGTGGCCGATTGAAGTACTAATAATTTGTCAACCCAAAGACATGCCCCCTCCCAGGCAGAGCAGTCTGGTTTTTGCAGCAGTCTCAGTCTTTGTTGTTTTTCCAAATGTAGGCTATAGACGTTAAACTATAAAGCATTCTGTAGACGTGTGAGACTTTACACAAATTCAGTCGGATCTTCTGAGAAGGGGTTCGTTTTGTACACAAAATGAATGCATTAACATTTATTAATGAATACATTTCATGCATTGCAGAAATATGTCCCTCAGAAAACAAGTCTCGTTAGAACAGACTACATATTTGCATAAGGCTGCACCTGGCGTGGGTTTTTATTTTTTACTCTCTGGTGTATATTAAGGCACAGGCCGGTCAAATTCTCTGAGCGATCCACGTTGCACAGTCCATGCGTCTTATACCTAGCAGCGCGCGGTCACGCGTTGGTGGCAACCTTTCCACGTGGGCTGCAGCGCGATGAACCGAGCATCCGCTTCAGCATGTGGCGTGACTACCTTGACCTGAGAGCCACCTTGGCGCGGCTCGCTCGCCCCGAGCGCGAAGAGGACGGTCCGCTTCTCGTTTTGTGGTTTATCTTAAGCGAGAATTTATTTGGTATGTTGGCTGTACATATTACAAATCTAGAAATCTAAACGGTTCACAAACTTTCAAGCACCACTGTGCATATACCTATAATCATCCTTAAAGGGCTAAAATGAAGCACAGCGTTTCATAGGCATTTCTAAATGCGTTTTATTCCATTTAATAAATGAAAAAAACAATCTAACAGCTGGGGAGAGGACGGCTGCTAATCAGGTTTGTCCTGCTTCAGAAGGGCCTGGGCACACATTTTTTTTTATTTGCAGGTGTTGTAAACAAGGTATTGGTGGCAATTGAAGTACTAAAAGCTTTTTGGTCTTTATATTTTGTCGACCCAAAGACATTCCCCCTCCCCAGGCCAAGCAGTCCTGGGACGATGACTTATGTTGTGTGGATTTTTTAAATATCTAGAAGTTAACTATTAAACCAGTCCTGTACGTGTGAGACTTTAACACGTGTTTTTTTTTCTCTCTGGTGTTGGAACATAAAGGGTTAAAGGGTCCTCCAGACAGACGGTCCACCAGGTCAAATTGGTTCTGAGCGATACACTGTTTCACAGTCCCGCGTGCTCCTATAATAGCCGCGCGTGCGTTGTGGCACCTTTCCACGATGGACGTGCAGCGCTACAAACGAGCCCACTCGTCATATGGCGGTGACTACCTGGACCCTGGCGCGATCGTTCGCGCGGCCCCAAACAAAAGAGCGCAAGAGGGCGTCCTCCAAAGGTGGAGGAACCCTTGCCGGACGTGGCGGCCGTCCTCAGGTGCGGCACTTCCACCGGGTCGACCCAGTTGGGTCAGCAGCCTGAGAAGGGGACGTGTGGATTCTGCAAACAGAACGGCGAGACCCCGGAGATCTACGGCACCCACAGACTGAAATCACGCGACGGCCGGGTGACCTGTCCTGTCCTGAGGAGTTACGTGTGTCCGCTCTGCGGCGCCACCGGAGACACAGCCCACACACACTACTACTGCCCCGCGCGCTCGCCTTCACCCCGAACCGGATGTCGATCTGCAAAGGACATACTCAGAGACATCCCAAAGTGAGTATGATGACAGGACACTCGACTATAATCGATTTGTGTCAAGGTAGTGACAGGAGTGGACCTCCACACCTGGGGTCCGACTGAACACAAAAAGTCTGAAACAGGTATAAATCAAAGAACAAACTGAGGTAGTTTGGGTGTCTGTTGGAAGGAAAGGTCTATTATTATAAGAAAAGAGAATGCTGATCAGACTATATCTGCATTAGAGGTACAGTGTAAACGGCTGCTCAAAGCGAAATGTATTATGCTGTTAAACTGCAGTTCTTCGAACTAACACAAGGTGAAGAAATACAGCAAACTGAATCCTGTTTCTGTTTATATTTCACAGTTCTAATTGCCGCTCCACCGGAGACGCACCGCACACGCTCCAGTACTGGCTCCCGCGCCCGTCTTCACCCCGAACCGGACGTCAGCTCGGTGCCGGGTGTTATCCGAAACCTCCAGGCTCTGTAGAGATGGACAAGAGGCAAAATGGAAAAATCTGACTGTTTAACTTGGGTTGTTTGATGGTAAAGTTAGCAGACCATGTTCAAAAGTATTCAGACGGTTCTTACAACATGATGTTTAAGTCATGTCTAAGTTGCCATTGTGTGAATGAAACGTTATGCACTGTAAATGTGGTTTCTCTTTGATTGTGGCAGGGTTTATGTTCACGATTTTGAAAGATGGATCTAATGTTAATAAACGTAAAGAAATCTAACGATATGGCTGTTGTTTTGTTGTGAAATGTTTTACGTTATTAGGGAGACACTGACTAAATAAACTCATTCCTCTGTACATTATTACATTAGCTATTTTTTTATTATATATTATAGTTTTTATATTCTCCATTTTTAGACTCTTCTTGATAATGTATTATGTTAGTTTTTATTATAGTCTGTATATTTTTTTAATTAATGTATTATATTATTTAATATGTTCTCTTTTAATTTTTAGATTTAGTTTCGATGGGATTTAACTATTAGGCTACGTACATTTATGAATTAGTAACTAATCATTTCTTACATGCGGTGAGAATTAATAATACTTTTATGTGTTTAGTGTTTTATATTCCAATATGCATTGCACTAGATATCTTGGTAACTGGCCATGGGTATCAGTTCAAATCAGTTCAAATCCTACCTCTGCCAAGCAGGTAGGACACTGTTGGGTCCTTGAGCAAGACCCTTAACCCAACAATTGCTTAGACTCTAAGACTGTATTGGTGGTAAGTTGCTCTGGATAAAGGCATCTGCTAAATGTAAATGTAATGTGACTATTGGACTGGACCAGAAGGTCCATGGTCCACCTCTACTAAGCTGCTTCTAAGGTGCTGGACCAAGGCCAGGAAAATGGTGAAAGACCTCAACCATCCTAACAATGGACTCTTTTCTCTTCTATTTTCACACTCAGTTTGCACACAGGCAGCAGTAGCATATTTATACTTTAATATTTCTGTACTTCGTACATTTCCTCATTATCTCATACATTCCTGTACTTCACGTTTGTGTACAGATAGATGGATAGATATACATAGCCCTATATGTAACTCCTATTTTATCATTCTATTTAATCTTCATTTGTAATTGTTGTCCCATCTTATCAAGACTCTACCAGAACAGTCAGTAAAATTGCGTACGTGACAAATCTACCTGAATCCGAAGCCTTTCTGCTTCTTAGTAAATGTAGTAAACGAGTCTGTCCATTAGATGGCGACATAGATTACACCCTGCTTCCGTGAAGGGCTGATTCACAGTTTATTTCCTTTTGCGGTTTACCTTAAGCGAGAATATTATTTCTATGTTATATGTACATATTGTACAGCAATATAACATACGTTAATGCTTTACAGACATTTATACGCAATATATGTACGTAAATGAATTTCAGAACGTTAAAAAGCTGTTTGTCTAGTTTGTAGTATAAACCGTTTGGACTACAAACCCCACAGTTCCGTGCGCTCGTGACTAGGCGGGAAAGATTAAAGGGTTGTTTGGGGGAAACGCTGGTTTTAACGGTTTGGTTTGAGCTCTACGTACCGCGCCTTTCGCTTTGTTACGCCAACAAAACATATTTACGTTTCACTAGCGTATTCGCAGCAGTATGTCTTCAGGTAAAAACAAGTAATTTTGTATTTTTACTCGGTAACTTATCTTTCTAACTGGGGGCACGGTATAGTCCAGCGCAAACGTTTGGGCGTCGTGTTGTGACCGCAGTAAGGTTGGCTTGCGGTTAGTGATTCGGAGCTTTTCATCATTATCGAGGACGGAAAGTGATAACACGCGAAATAATTAACCCTTTAATTTAACTCGCCAAAAAACCGTCCAAGCAGGTCATATAACTTCAAAAACTGGTCCTATATAAAATCAACACGGGTTAAAGTTACCCTCCATCAGTTCTGGAAACTATCACAGATATAATTCTGTTTAACAGGCAGTTATTTACGTACTGTGTGTGTTATGTGTAGGCATTTTCAGATTTGTGAAAGCTTTCACAGATATAACTGTCTAATAAATTGTGTAATGATATTTATTACTTTTACTGAAGGTATTTGTTAGTTTTGTAATTTTTAGTTTTGTCTAAGAAATGTTTACTAAAATGTGACTTATTTTTCAGATTTGTGAAAGCTTTCACAGATGTTTTTTTGAATAATAATCATTTATTTACTTAATATTTATTATTTTTAGGCATTTTCAGATTTGTGAAAGCTTTCACACATATAATTTTGTATAAAAAGCATTTATGTATATAATATTTATGACTTTTAGGCATTTTCAGATTTGTGAAAGCTTTCACAATTCGTTTTCTGAAAATGCCTAAAATTAATAAATATTATATTAATTAAAAAAAAAAAAAAAAAAAAAAAAAAAAAAAATATATATATATATATATATATATATATATATATATATATATATATATATATATATAATTTTTTTTTTAGTTGATATAATATTTACATAAGCACGCAGTGTCCCTGATTGGCGGTTGAAGAAGTTGGCAACCCTAGTTTTAAGACGAGCGCGTGACACTCTGCAGAAACGTGTCATTTACGTTTGTGTGCTGCCGAGGTTGTGTTACGTTATTACAGCAAATAAATAAAGCAACAAAACAATACAATGGGTGGCCACACTTGAAGCTCGGTTCCTCCTTACACTCATGTCACACGCTTTATGAAGCTATAGGTCACGCTCAGGAGCTGTGGCAACACCTCACCGGGTAAAAGGTCTACAGTTCAAGCCCTAACCTGTTCATGTTCTGCTAGTCAAATGTACAATAACACCCTAGTGACACTGTATGAAATGCTCCAATAATCAATCTTTACAACCAGGTATGCAAAAGAACATCTCTGAAGGCACGACGAGGCAAACTTTGAAGCAGATGGGCTACAATATCAGTTATCTGGCATTCATTAGCGTACATAGTTCTATATCTGGTCATAGCATTAAGCTTCTGAAACTTATTCAATGGCTACCAAGTAACCACAACCTCTGTAGGGACGAAACGTCAACGTAACTTCCTTTTGCAAATTGTAAGTTCATAAAAACACTAGTGGATCATTTCACACAACCGTTCCAGCTGGAGACAAGGAAAAACTCCTTAAATGTGATGAGGAAGAAACCTTGGGACAGTGGTAGCCAGGCGGTTAAGGTACTATGGACCAAAAAGTCCAGGGTTCAAATCCCACCTCTGCCAAGCTGCCACTGTTGACCATGTCAGATGAATGCACGATGCTGATGGGAGGGTCAGAATGTATTCAGAAGCAGAGCAGTTTGTGGTGGGATGTGGGATGCGAGACTGTGAATCGTTTTCGATTCTTTGAGTGAGGATGGAGGTGGAGATCTACTTTATAGTCTACACCCCAGAACTTTCCCTAAGTGGTCAGCGGTCAGTGATGTTTAATAGCGGTAATTGTGTCGATGGAAGGAGCTCGACTTCATCCTGTTGTTCATCTAACCACGTAAACCACATGCTTGTTGGCTGACCTCACTAATGCCGCCCTTGTCATTAGGGATGCCCACTGTGTTTGGCATTGTGGGGAATAAGGCGTTCTTTGGTTTCCTCCTGTTATAAATCTGACCAATGTAGGCATATATTCCTTGGGGATAATATTAATTGTATCCTTGCTCATTGGTTCCAGCCCTTAGAGGAACTCTGAGAATCAGAAGAGCACTGATGAGGCGTAAACCAGACGACGTTAGAACAATAGAATCGAAAGTCGTACGACAAAATTTAGTGCAACACTCTCCAAGAAAAAGCCTAGAAAAGAAAGGAGCAGTTATATCCAGTAGTTAGGTAGATATTTAGATATTTATTCGATTCTAAGATGGACACTTACATTTATGTCATTTAGCAGACGCCCTTATCCAGAGCGACTTACAATTGGTACAATCTTACAATCCAAGCAATTGTGGGTTAAGGGCCTTGCCCAAGGTCCCAACGGTGGCAGCTTGACAGAGCTGGGTTTTGAACCCTGGACCTTCTGGTCCATAGTCCAGTACCTTACCCACTAGGCCACCACAGTCCCACAGAACATATTTAAACACATAATTTTCTCCCATAATGAGTTTTGAGTACCTTCATTTTCCGTTCTTTTCTTGTTCCAAGAGAATGCCTTTAAAAAATGTAACAGTAAACAAAAAAATCTGACATTTAGTACTTTAATAAAACTTTAATTCATTCCTGGAAAAGGGGAAGAGTGGCCACAAGTGAAAGCAGTCATGACGGGCACTCATGGACAGATCTGAACATGGAACTCCTGCCATGAGGAACACTGACAGAACCAGAATCTTTAACCCATAGAACAGGATGGCCTTGCCATTGTGTTGGGCCACTTTGATGGAAAGAAATCTCACCTCGCTAGAGGCGGGATACGAACCAGAGGGGTTCAGCGTTGGGAGCAAACGATCCATCAAGAGAATCTGGACGAACTGAATGACACTGTGACATCTTACATCAGCTTTTGTGAGGATGTGTGTGTGCCAACCAAAACCTTTCGCACATACAACAATAATAAGCCATGGTAAGACAGCTTCGTCAAGCCAAGGAGGATGCCTACAGAAGTGGTGACAGAGACCTGAACAAACAGGCCAGGAATACACTGACATAAGAGATCAGACGGGCGAAAAGAAAGTATACTGAGAAACTGGAAAATAGGTTCTCGGCCAATGACCCTAGATCAGTCTGGAAAGGCCTGCAAGACATCACGAACTAATGGAGACCATCACCCTCTACTGAGGCAAACAAAGATCTGGCTGACGAACTGAATGCATATTACTGCAGGTTTGAGAGAGACCAAGTTGCACCTCTCAGATACTTCAGCCAGACGACAATAGCCCCCATCACATCCCAAGAAACCCCCCTACCCTCTCTTCCTGACAGCCACACTACTCTACAGTCAATACACGAAGAGGAGGTGAGCCGGCTCTTCAAGAGACAAAACATCAGGAAAGCACCAGGCCCAGACGATGTCTCCCCCTCCTGCCTTAAAGCCTGTGCTGACCAGTTGGCTCCTGTCTTTACACAGATCTTCAACAAATCCCTAGAACGGTGGGAAGTCCCCTCCTGCTTCAAACAATACACCATCACCCCAGTCCCCAAGAAACCCTCCATCACGGGACTAAACGACTACAGACCTGTCGCACTGACATCTCTGATAATGAAGTCTTTTGAACGACTGGTGTTAGCCCACCTGAAGAATGTCACAGGAAACCTGCTGGACCCCCTGCTGTTTGCCTACCGAGCAAATAGGTCAGTGGATTATGCAGTCAACATGGGACTGCACTACATCCTACAACACTTTGACTGCCCAGAGACTTAAGCTAGAATCCTTTTTGTTGACTTCAGCTCGCCGTTCAACACCATAAAACCAGATATCCTCACCTCCAAACTTTCCAAGCTCACTGCATCTCCTGCGATCTGTCAGTGGATCACCAGCTTCCTGACAGACCGAACACAGCAGGTGAGACTGGGGAATATCACTTCGGATGTACAGCCAATCAGCACTGGAGCTCCACAACGATGTGTCCTGTCCCCACTGCTCTTCTCCCTCTACACCAACGATTGCACATCGAATGACCAGACTGTTAAACTTCTTAAGTTTGCAGACGACACAACAGTCATTGGACTCATCGAGGATGGTGACAAGTCTGCATATCGGATGGAGGTTGAACGACTGGTGCTTTGGTGCAGACAGAACAATCTGGAGCTGAACACGCTCAAGACAGTGGAGATGACAGTGGACTTCAGAAGACACCACTCACCAGTGCAACCCCTCAGTATGCCCTGTGAAGCCTGGAGACCTTCAAGTTTCTGGGAACTATCATCTCTCAGGACCTGAAATGGGAGCTCAACACTAGCTCCATCCTCAAAAAGGCCCAACAGAGAATGTATTTTCCGCGTCAACTGAGGAGCTGATGAAGCAGTTCTACTCTGCGATCATAGAACCTGTCTTGTGCTTGTCCATCACTATCTGGTTTGGAGGAGCTACAAAACAAGACAGGAACAGACTGCAGAGAACGATCAGAACTGCTGAAAAAATTATTGGTGCTGCTCTGCCCAACCTTCAGGACTTCAAGAAACAAAAAAACGGGCAGAGAAAATCATCAGACTCTTCACACCCTGGACACAATTTATTTCAGCTTCTTCTCTCTGGCAGGAGATACAGAACACTTTACACAAAAACTACCAGACACTCGAACAGCTTCCTTCCTAATGCTGTTACACTCATTAACAGCTGATCAATATCACTAAACTGTAAAAGAGCTTGGGTCCCTTGTTGAGTCTTGGTCCTTCCAGGGTTTCTTCCTTAAAATGTTTTGGGAGATTTTCTTTTCCACTGGTGCACTAGGCTTGCTCAGTTAGGGGTTTGGGCCTAGAGAAAAGCCCTATATAAATAAGTTTGAGTTTGACTTGAGGACAGGGTTCCCAGTACATGTGGAAATCTGTCACAAGTTACAAGCATGTTGGATGGAGATTGGGGTTGGAAAAAAACCCCTTGAATATTCTTTTAAAGGCCGTCTTTTACCTTCATGTTTATCTCAGCAGGATCCAGCATGACCTTATGTTTGCCTGCTGTTGCTGAGCAGCTTTTGAGTGATCTACAAAGGACATACTCCGAGACATCCCAAAGTGAGTATGATGACAGGACACTTGACCATAACCGATTTGTGTCAAGGTGCTGACGGGAGTGGACCTGCACACCTGGGGTCCGACTGAAACAAAAAAGTCTGAAGCAGATATACATCAAAGAACGAACTGAGGCAGTTTGGGTGTTTGTTGGAAGGAAAGGTCTATTATTATAAGAAAAGAGCATGCTGATCAGACTTTATCTGCATTACAGGTACAGTGCAGTTCTTCGAAGTAACACAAGGTGGAGACATACAGCAAACCTATGGATTCACACCAAGTCTAACGTATCTCTAACAAGTTTCACGTAATTGTTCACAAACAATGCAGGGAGGAGGCAAAAGTGTGCCCAGTCCATCTCAGGGCTGGGTAGGGTGCACTGTTGTAGTGGTACCCACCACCCAAACCCCCTGTGTGTTCAATAGACTCATTTGTAAATTCTTAAGCAATAAAATAAAAAAGATTCCCTGTGACAAGTCATGTTAAACAAAACTGCATGTCAGCATTGTTGATAGCCTTTTAAGCTGAAGTCTGTTTCTGTTTATATTTCACAGTTCTAATGTCTCGAATGTTTTATGAGCTCTTATGTGGATACAGGATTTATACTTGGTGCTACCCCATAGTTTAGTAATGGAGAGGCTTGAGACATTTGGTCCAAAGTTGGTCCTGTGGTCATTTAACATATGTTGGGTGAATCTGGACGTATCTGATGGATCCCAGTGACGATGTAAGATCCAACCATGACCCCAGATATCATGCACTCAGCGGTTCACAGGGATGCGGAAGAAAAACAGACCCACAGCATCATTTTTGTCTAACCTGATTATAAACCCTGGTTTTAAACTAAAGTTCAGATTAGTGAACTCCTGCTGCCTATCATTATGGTTAGATGAAAGAAGAGGTATTTTTCCAACTTAGTTTGTTGGCATGGAGATTGTGTCTCTGTGGTTTCTGTTTTGATTGGTGATACTAAAAAATCTGAAGCTGAATCTCCAGCTTGTCGTCCTTGTCTCGTAGTTTTGGGTCATCTTCACGAATAAATGTGAACTCTGGGTCGTGGGGTGCTGCAGTTTAACTGGCAGCACAGGGTGCAAGGCTGGAACCAACCGTGTCTATCCATCTTTCTATCTTTTTGAAATAGCCCTGTGGTTTTTTTTTTGAATTAGATCTCACAGTGATTTTTAGGAGTCCTAACTTTCAATTGTTTTCTTTTCCAGTCCCCGATGACCTACTGATAAAGCGTGAGTATATATTTTTTTTACTCATATTTGCTTTTTTTATCTTTTATCTTATTTTCTCAACCCTGATGTGACAAATGCATGTAGTCATGTCGGATTCCATATTCGGATAACACAAACACCATGATTCTGTTTTTTTTCCAGACCCATATTTCATTAAAGCTTGTCATAATGGCTAAACCTTTTCGGGTTAGATGCAGCCATTCCGGTAAATACAAGAAACAGACCCTTTCTGAGGCTTACGTTACACTTGCCATGCATTACAGCCCTGCCCAAGGCTTTGTTCCAAATGTCATTTTCTGTGTTTAAACGATTACTAGAAGCTGAAGAAAAGCCACAATCGCTGCCATCCAGCACTCCCAAGTGGAGCATTAAGCCATGTTTACATCTGATTATTACTGTCAGTGAGCAGCTCATGTCTTACTAAGAGCCATTTTAAGGTCGCTGAGAGACAGGAGCTTTAATGGTGAGGCGGTTGTGGTTTGAGAGTGGCATCTTGTCTCATGATAAACTGAGAGGGCTCTACTGGGAATTCAGCTAAACTGGGGTTGGCGTATGATTAGATGAACAACGGAGGACTTTTGGTTTAGGGAGCGAGGCCAATTCCAATGCAGTGTACTGTGTGTAAAATCTACTAGGTAAACTTTTTAAAAATCTGTACTTGGTTCATGGTTTGAATTACTACTGTGTTTCTTAAATCTGCTTCCATTAACTTCCACCAGCTGCAGCCCACGATTAACCAAATTCAAATCAGATTACTATTTCCAGAACACTTCCTGTGTGCTTATAGCTCTATCACACTATCATCTTGAGAATAATGCAAATAGCCTTTATAAAGAGACTCAATCAATTCAAACGTATAGAAAAAAAAAAAAAAGCACAATGTGAAGTATTACCATAGATATTTATGATTACAGTGGAATCTATTTTAAACCTAAGACATTGATTGAGATTGTAATGCACTAAATATATACAAAACCATAATTTATAGGGTTTTTATTGGGCGGTGACTGGTCCAAACCCTAAGCCTTAATTTTTAACTTGTGAAAATGACACTTTCTAATTTTTTTCTGCTTTTTTAAAGGTATTACCGACGTTTTAAAACGAAGTGACATGATTTGGATTTATCATGAGTTTAGACTAGGAATAATAATTTACACTAGTAAGTGAGAACGCCTCACTGTGCCTCACTGCCATGTCCCAACGTCTAAAAATCAGTCTGTAATCAGTGTGTTGCTCTTATAGTAAACTTTTATGTTTTATTGATTTTATGTGTACAGCTGGTCAAGTCTGAGTTGAGTCAAAATGAGCTGAATTGTCACTCCTGAAGCATTTGGTACAGAGCAAAACAGTAAAACAGTATGAAATGCGATATGAAATCCAAATGTGAACCTAATATTTGGTACAATATACACTCACCGATCACTTTATTAGGTACACCTCCATTTCCATTTTATCGGTACCGTATAGATGGACTTTGTAGTTCTATACGCGCAGACTGTAGTCCATCTGTTTCTCTACATACTTTATTTGTCCCCTCTACTCAGGACCACCACGGATGTACTGGTATGAGTGGGTGAGGCACAGCAGTGCTGCTGGAGTTTTAAACACTTCAGTGTCACCTATACTGCTATTATAGAACTAAAAAAGTGCATCTTTTGTCGCACTAAAAGTTGCACTGATTAAATGGACAGTGAAGAAGAAGAATTAGGGAAAACAGCAATACAGATTTCAAAATGCTCTGAAGTATGACTTTGAAACAGTTTGGTAGAATGGTCCATATAGTAAATTGGACCATTCTAATAATCAGCACAATAATTTAGGAGAAGGTTCATTAATTGAATTACCAAATACAATGGTCTCTCATTTCTTTTATTTTTTTGTGTCTGTGTTTTTCCTCCAACTCTCTCTCTCTGCCTCAGATTGCGATTTGTATTTGGTCCCTGCACCCTGCAGGCCTTAGACCTGGTTGACCGGCGTGCCGTAACGCGAGTGTCTTCTCCCAGTGGCAGAGTGGCATTCCAGGTATGGCATAATGCACTGCCTGTTGAATTCTTAAGTCCAAGTCACAAGTAGAACAAATGCTTTCATTCTGTGCTTGAACCCCAGACTAGATCATTTTCAGAGTTAACCGAATGACTCTGAAGGTGACATTTTCATTGCGAGCTTCATTATTACTAACCATCACACACTATCTTGTGGTCCATAGATCAATTTGAAGACTGCTCAGATAATCATTAAATGATGACGGATAGTAATTTGACTCTTTCCTCGGTAACGTTTTCTTTGTTCTTGTTCTGTTATAAAGACATCAAAGCAGTGGTACGTTTTACCCTGCAAAGTCCTGATTTGGCCCGGAACAGGATGAGGTCTAGACTCCCAGCAGGCAGGCAGGCAGGGTGTGTGTGTGTGTGTGTAACACTGTGTCAGTCATGTTCCCCATGATTACCGTGTTGGACCTCGATGGTGAACCCTTCCCAGCCACTTTTTATTTCTTTGTTTCAGCATCTTTAAATTGCTTGGCTTTCTGTGGTCAGTGTGACAAATTTCCACTAAACGCCCACCTTAGGGGAAAAATACAAGGGGAAAAAAAAAATAAAAGACTGCAAATATAAAAGAATGTACTATTATAAGAAATGCACTGACTCAGCTCTAGCTTCTCTTTTATTCCTCCTAATAATAATCCTTGACCTCTCGGCCAAAATAAAAAAATGTTTTCCTGGTGTTTATTGTATTCGGTTAACATGAGGTTTGCCAATGACCAAATGCTTTGAGGTTTTTCCATGCTCAGTCATTAACACTTTTTTTTAAACACCAAGATTTAGTTGAGTTTCAGCGTTATTTGTATATCATGTTAGAAACCATTATCGCTGTGAAGGCTGGCTGGAGAACATCTTACACAGCAAAGCACAGTCACAAATCCTCTTGACAGCTTTTGCTTCCCTGTGACAGATGCCTCCTGCTTCTGTGGAACTCTCCACTAGTAGAGGCGGTTTGTTGATCTCTATTATTGCAAATTAATCTACTGATGAAGTCTCTGACTGAAAGCATGCACATGCAGAGTCTTTCTAAACCCAGCGTAGATTCCAGGTTTATGGAGACTTCTCTGGTACAGAGATCTTACTGTGAACCAAAATGAGCCTTGAGAAGTGGGCCTCCGATAAACATTTACATTTCCAGAATTTAGCAGACGCCCTTATCCAGAGCAACTTGCAACTGATACAGTCTTACAATCCAAGCAATTGTGGGTTAAGGGCTTTGCTCAAGGACCTAACAGTGGCATCTTGGCAGAGGTGGGATTTGAACCCTGAACCATCTGATCCATAGTCTAGTACCTTAACCGCTAGGCTACCACAGACCACATAACCAAATAAAAGTATCTATTTGGTGAATTGAGACTGTGGTTGCCTAGCAGTTAAGGTACTGGACTGTGGACCAGAAGATCCAGGGTTCAAATCCCACTATTGTAAGACTGTATCTGGATAAGGGCATCTGCTAAATGACAAATGTAAATTTATTGAGACTGCAAGCCTACGTAAGATTGTTATCCATGTTTATAACTGAGAATTGGGGCATGTCACTCAGCGGTGCCTGTGGATTGGCCAAATGTCTTGACTATCAGGGAACGTTGTATCAGGAAGGGTCAAGGAATGTCGACACGGAATTGGGCATTGAACAAATATTATACCATATACCATAGTAACGCCGTAGTTTAGATACTTGGCACGTAGTGTTTTATCTTAAAGAGTAATATTAATTTATGTTTTCTGACTTCAAGACTGCAGTTCTCTTTTCTGTCACAAGGGTTTGCTTGTACTAGCTTTCTGTCATGCAGACGTGAATAAGATATAGACAAGGCAGATTTCTATTTCCTGTTATAATTTTTAAGACCTATAATCCTGAAGACCTATAATCTGTCGGGAGCAGACATCAACATGTATCGCTCCTTCAGAACAAAGCACCATTACAGCATTAGGCAGGTAACAATCGGCTTATGTGTACTTTTGTCTGGTTTTGACACACAAGTCAAGATTTGTTGACCGTGAGATTCCCAGTTAGTGTATTTACGTAAATGGAGTGCTCACTTAAACAGCATACTCCAGTGTCTGGAATCGGAGTGAGGCTGTTATTGGTTTTCTGGATGTCTGATAATAATCGGATAGTGATTGGATCATTCGATGTATGTTGTACAGCAGAGCTACAGTATTCTACATCTGCACCAACAGCCTGGCCGAAAAATGTGCTCAGACATGAAAACTGCCTGCTGCTGTGTCAAATTTGTATATCACTAGAGCTTGTGTCCGTATAGTAGAATCAGAAAGAACGATTGGAAAATGAACCGACAGCTTTGGTACCTCTAAAAGTGCAAATTGGATTTCTCCAAGCCATTAAAGCAGGACTGTGGAAATGTGTAATTAAATGAGCACAGTCGATGACTGATCTAATGTATGTCGGTAAATAATAAATCTCTCGCTTTCAAACAGGGATATTTACTCGTTTTGTCTTTTGGTGTCTTTTTCGCTGCATGTACGTCGCACGTGTGCCGAGGCTGCATTGTACCAAACAGTTTATATTTAGTGCCTTTTGGTCAGAATAATGGAATATTTTTAGGTAGTCAAGATAGCACGTTTCCTCTCATTCAGAGCCTGCTTCTCCTCCCTCACGTCTCAGACTGTGAGGGGAAGGGATTTCATTTAATATCTCCATTCTGCTTGTCGGCCTGTATGAGAATCAGTGAGCGCTACCGATAATAACATGCTGCCCCGAGGCCAGCATGCAGCTTGTGCCCCCCATACCCCCGGTCGCAATCTTGGTACCGTTTGCATTGACCTCTGAGTTTATCCTTTATTTCACTTTGACCTAACAAAAACACCAAAAGCATGAACAGCCATACAATAAAGGCTTTGTCCGAATGCATGATGCCAATCAAGGCGTTTTTGGAAAGCGTGTCACTCTCCTGTTATATCCGTTCTATAGCAGTCACATGTACTGCTCGAGATAAGGGGGGGGTTCATTTGTATGCACTTAAATAATTCACTTTATTGACATATCTGTCTAACCCTGTCATTCCATTTCCTATAACGTTACTTAACTGACATCGTCACTCGTACCCTTGTTAAAGCCACACCCCACAAGTTGACTGGCAAGCCCCTGTGGCTCGGAGGTGAGAACAGAAGCCCGGGATGAATTTGCATTATAAAAGTCAGGTGGTGCGGATACACGGCTCAGTGACCGATTGTCGTCCTATCCAGGGAGCACTTTTGTCGGTACCCCCCACCGTGCAGCAATATAGCTAAACGTTTCCTGTAACTGTTGATCAGTCCTGCACACCGGCTTGGAGGAATTTTAGCCCATTCCTCTGTACAGAACAGCTTCAGCTCTGGGATTTTGGTGGGTTTCCTCACATTAGCTGCTCCTTCAGGTCCTTCCACAACATTTCGACTGGATTAACGTCAGGGTGCTTTGACTTGGCATTCCAAAACATGAACTTTATTCTTCTGTAACCATTCTTTGGTAGAACGACTTGTGTGCTTAGGGTCGTTGTCTTGCTGCATGACCCACCTTCTCTTGAGATTCAGTTCATGGACAGATGTCCTGACATTTTCCTTTAGAATTCTCTGATATCATTCAGAATTCATTGTTCCATCAATGATGACAATCCGTCCTGCCCCAGATGCAGCAAAACAGGCCCACACCATGATACTACCAAGCAGCACCAATGTTTCACAGATGGGATAAGGTTCTTATGCTAGAATGCCAATGTTTTCCTTTCTCCAAACATAATACTTTCCTTTTAAACCAAAAACGTTCTATTTTGGTCTCTCATCTGTCCACAAAACATTCTTCCAATAGCCTTCTGGCTCGTCCACGTGATCTTAGCAAACTGCAGACGAAGCAAGCAATGCTCTTTTTTTGGAGAGCAGTGGCTTTTCTCTCCTTGCAACCCTGCTCTGCACACCATTTGTTGTTCAGTGTTCTTCTGATGGTGACTCATGAAACATTAACATTAGGCCAATGTGAGGAGAGGTCTTCAGTTGCCTTAGAAGTTAACTCTGGGGTCCTTTTGTGATCTCGCCAACTATTACAAAACGCCTTGCTCTTGGAGTGATCTTTGTTGGTCGCCACTCCCTGGGGAGGTGTAACAATGGTCTTGAAATTTCCTCCATTTGTACACAATCTGTCTGACTGTGGATTGTGGAGTCCAAACTCTTTAGAGATGGTTTTATAACCTTTTCCAGCCTGATGAGCATTAGCAGCTCTTTTTCTGAGCCTCAGAAATCTCCTTTGTTCGTTGCCATGATACACTTCCACAAACATGTGTTGTGAAGAGCAGACTTTGATAGATACCTGTTTTTTTGAATAAAACAGGGTGTGCCCACTCACACCTGATTGTTATCCCATTGACTGAAAACACCTCCCTCTAATTTCATGAAACCTTTAATTTAACCTTTAACGGCTCTTCCTAGAGGTTCACATACTTGTTGCCACTCACTAATATGTGATATTGGATCATTTTCCTCAATAAATAAATGACCAAATATAATATTTTGTCTCTCATTTATTTAACTGGGTTCTCTTTATCTACTTTTAGGACTTGTGAGAAATCGGATGATGTTTTTAGGTCATATATGCAGAAATGTAGAGAATTCTAAAGGGTTCACAAACTTTCAAAGCACCCACTGTAGGTGGTCGTCTTCTATAGGTGGCGTACCTGGACTATATCCATACTCCTTACTGGAAAAGAGATTTATATTAATTAATTTATATATTAGATTACAAGAGGTTCAAGTGCTACATGAGCCTCTTAAGATTTGTCTCCTTAATGGCTAAATTTTGTGTGTTTAGTGAGACCAAGCTTGCTGAACTACCATTATGATTACTACCAATTCTTGGCATAACGTTTGAGGCGTTTTAATTCCTAACCCCTCAATATGAAATCAGTTACCCAGGACTGTGGTAGGCCAAGCAGCTAAGGTACTGGACCAGGAGTCAGAAGGTCCAGGGTTGGATAAGGGGGCGTCTGTTAAACGCTGTAAATGTAAATCTATTATAGTTGATGAAATGTGGTTTTAGGAATAATAGCAGAAGTAGAGATGGTGTTCTGAATGCCGAGCTAAACCTACATTCTGTACTTTTGTGTATTCAGTTATTTTAAAGTGTTATATATATTAGTAATTTAATGCTTGAAGAAACAGCCATGAATCCGCAGATACAGGCAGGCAAGAGGACCAATCAGAATGTCCCTGCATCATTAAACCAGAGACCCAAGTATGGCTCTTTGTTGAAAAGACCCGAGATAACATTCAGCTCCTGTTATCCAAATATTCCTTAACCGTTCCATGGAAGGAGGTTCATTCATGTAACTGGGTTTTGACTGTATATGAACTGTATAGAGTATTTCTATCTGACGTTTCTCCTACCTGCTGTGGTAATAGGACAAGAGCAGGAAACCTACACATCAAGAAAGCTTGTTTTTAATCCAAATACTGTACTGTGCAAAAGTCTTAGGCCACCATTAGAAAGACTGGAATGAAGAAAAACTGGAAAAGAGTGCTTGTTATAAGGGAGTGACGAAATCCCAAGTTTGAGATTTTTTTTGGTCCATCATTGACAATATGTTATATTTATTTATATATATTATAGCATTACTATAACAGGTTTAATGGTGGCTAGGACCTGAGACTTTTGTACAATACTGCATATGTCACAAAGGTACAGACACTTCATAACAGAGTACATACCAACTAATGGAAAGGATAAAAAAAACATATACTGAAGGTGTATCTGTGTATTGCTTCTGAAATAGGACTTTATGATCAAAAGCAAAAACCCCTGATATGATTGTGGTCTGAAGAGCATCGGATATCGTTCAAAAAATCGCGCTAGAAGCCACTATGAAGGCTGTTGGCAGATGGATACGATAATATTGCAGCAGATGAATGCTTGATGTGGTTTGTTTTCGTTGGTAATTTGCATCAGTCGCAGTGAGACACTTTGAAATAAGATGTATTTTTTATTATTTAGGCCAGTTAATTGACAAGAGATTGGGTTTTTGTTTTAAAATAATAACCTCTTCAAGCCTAGTCCATCTCGTCATGCAGCTGTCGGTTTAACTAGATAACAAGGTTGCATGAGATTTCCAATAACATTTGGTTATTTGCAAAGATCAGATGTAACTATAGGATACGTGAGCTACTACTACCAGGAAAGAGCTGGGAGGTGTTGCAGGAGCTGTTTCTCGGAAATCATGTCAAGATTTTCATGGGAATTTAAGTGTTCAATTGTCGTTTTGGAACCGATCTGGGTTTAATAATGATGGTGTGGGTTTTTTTGTATTTTTTTGCTAAGGATTTTTTTTTGTTAAGGACAAAAGAAAAAACAGATTGTGAAACAAGTATAGTTTACCCTTGTGTATGAGAGCTGTAAGGGAACAGCGTCTGACGGATTAAATCCCTCAGATTCTTGATAGCATCGTCAATTACCTTAATACCAGTATGGATTCTAGTTGTTATTGATGGTAATGTGCTTGTTACCTCATACATCAGAACCAACGATGCGTAGGCATGCTGCTTTTGTCTGTAATATCAGGTCGCTATTTTCAGCTGGCACGTCATGGAGCAGAAGAGCAAATGCTCTTTTTGGCATTGGGGTGGGAGATGGTCTGGAATTTCCTCCATTTGTATAAAATCTATCTGACTGTGAATTGGTGGAGTCCAAGCTCTTTAGAGATGGTTTTGTTTCCTTTTCCAACCTGATGGGAGATACAGCCAAAAGAAATTCAATGAATAATTGAATAAATTAAAGGAAATACATTATAAAAAAATTTTTTTATATACTAAAGGACCCATATGCCTTATTTGGGTGTTCTGAGCAAATTAATAACCTGGAAGAGCTGCGTGAAAGGGAACTAATTGTCTTGAACCTTAAAGATTTCTTCTCTTTTCAGTTTTCTGTCTAAATGTGACTCAGCTTCTCCAAAGTGCTTAATCCATAAATGGATTAAGGGTTCTAATGAATTCGCACCACTTAGCATTAAGTGTAAATCAGGTACACGTCTTTAAAAAATTACCTTGTAATTGCGAGCATTGTGTCCTTTTGTCTCTTTTGGTCATGCAAGTTCCCTTTTTTCTTTTTTTTCCTGCTTCCTTCCCCCCAATTTCCCTGGCTTTCATACTGTAGACAAAAACTTTTTGAAATCTTAATCATGTTGTCTGGTCTGAGCCAGAGCCGAATGGGTTCCCCATATGAACCAAGTTCCTCTTAAGTTATCTTCAGTATGCACGTCTGGGAGTGTTTCCTTGCCCAAGTCACCTCTGGCTGCTCATTATGGGCCTGGACTCTGCTTTTTCAAAGCCTCTTTGTGACAGTTTCTGCTTTTGAAAGTGCTTAAAAATGAATAGTGTGAGAGCCCATTAGATTGTTAGATGGTAGAAAAGGTTGCTTGTGTTTCCAAATCCATGCTTCATCATCATTCTGAAATGGAAATAGTAAAAAGCTGTTTATTTTTAATGGTGTTTTTTGAGTAAACACTCAGAAAAGGTAGAATCGTACATCTGTAAGTCTGTTTTAAACTTATAGATGAAATATTTACACTCTTATACAACCCTCTTTGGACAAATGAGAGTATGTAACCTCTTCTGTTTTGTGACCGAAAAGAAAGTAACCTCTGCTCTGAACAAACCTGAATTGATATAATTCTAGTGAACCAGCAGCAAGTCAGTTCAGTCCTGAGACCTATTAGACTGAGACTGCTTATTTGTACAATATGTTTTGCATTGAAATTTAAATGTTTATGTAGCCCTCCATTGCCCACTCCTGTAGGCTGAGCCAAATTTAAAACGTGACATGTCCAGCCAAACTCCCATGTATCCCTTCATTCAGAAGGAAAACTTACTTCAGAGGAAGTTGCATCCCATGAGACTGTCATTCATGCAGAATTGCCCTGATGCAGGAGTTACTACTTTGGCTAAATTATAACTGGGACGCCAATATTAGCCTCTGATATGGTCTGTGCGATGTGAGTAACAGCAGGCGGCCGCAGGTTGTGGTTGCTTTAAAGGCCTTCCCTCCTCAGCGTGTAGGGTTCCCTTGGATAAGTGGCTTTTACCGGCAGCAGCACATCATTTAGGTCTGTTACACATTGACACTAATGAATTAGCTGGCCTTTGGCTAACAGGGAGATAATGCCTGGTGTTTGTCATGCTGGCGGCTGTCTGGCACTGCGCTGATCTTTTTTCTCTCTCTGGCCTAATGAGGTGGTGATGTTTATGCTGGGTGAAAAAAAAGAAATAGGTGGCTGGGAATTGAAAAGGAATAAGTTCAAAATGATGTCCTTGAAAAAACCTAACGGAGCACGAGAGTCGCCACTGTAGTAACATATTGAATACGTGGAGAAAAATTCACTGAAGTACGGAGGCATGCCAATAATTAGGCTTCGAGTAGTGATCAGCAGGCGATAGCGCAACTCATTTTTAAATAAGGATATTACAAGTGAAGTCTGTTTTATTGGGACTAATAATTTTCATCATACTCTTGTAATTCAAAAAGTTAAATACAGGTATGCACCTTATAACGACTGGCGTTCCATTCTGAAACAGGACGTGGCCCGGAAATGGATTACTATAGTCACATAGTCTTTGAGGCTACTGGAATGTAAATATGAAGGGTATATTCAGAGGAAACTGCATGCGTAAATGTGTGAACCAGCTTCTAAAGTTATAGGTTAGAGAAAATATAGACCGTTTCAAACGAATATTCATGAGCACAGGAAGTGACCTTGTCGTTCCTCGGACGAATCCGGTTTACATTAAACTCTATTGAGCTATAAATCAATCGCCTTTATTATGAGACTGGAAGCTTGATAAAGTCACAGTATGTAAACATTTAAATTCGGAGCATGTTTAGTCCCTCGGGTCAGGTCCAAATCTGCTTAAGAAATTAAAAAAAGTATCACAGAGAAACACTTGAATTATAGGCTGGATATCCGGAGCAACTCCAGTATCTGTAGCTCACATTTTTATCTCAGTTAAGTCCATGTATTAGTATTGTAAATCTTTTTATTGAGGAATATAGCAAAGACATTACAACAAATAACCACAGGGCAAATAATGAACAAAACAAGCAAGGAACATAACAATGACTAAAGCCAAATCCTCTACTTTACCTCCAAAAAACTCCTCTAGTTTATTAATTAAACTCTTAATATTTCACACACTCAAGAGGGAAAAAAAGAGAGCGAGAAGGTGGAAAAAAACCTAACAAACCAGAAAGCGGGAAATAATAAAGAAAATAGCAAAAATAAATAAAAATTACAAAAAGAAAGAGAAGAGAAAGAAGAAAGGGGGAAAAAAAAGGAGACGACAAGAAATCTTGACACTGAATGCCACTGAAGGTGGTTTTATGGACTAAAGAAGTGAAAGCTAAGATATCTGATTGAACTCGAGTTAATGGAGACGACAAAGCAGGGAGACCAAATATTGCCACAATGGGACATTGGGATGTTGACGCCTAAAGTCTTTGGCATTATCTTGAAATAATCAGGCCAGAATTTAGCCAACGAATCCCAACTTGAATGAATCCCAGCCACTGTTCAGTAAAAACAGTTACCAACTTATCTTCCCAAGAACTTTTAATTTTACTAAGGGAATAAACAGTGGTGCTTGAAAGTTTGTGAACCCTTTAGAATTTTCTATATTTCTGAATAAATATGACCTAAAACATCATCAGATTTTCACACAAGTCCTAAAAGTAGATAAAGAGAACCCAGTTAAACAAATGAGACAAAATATTATATTTGGTTATTTCTTTATTGAGGAAAATGATCCAATATTACATATCAGTGATTGGCAAAAGTATGTGAGCCTTTGCTTTCAGTATCTGGTGTGACCCCCCTGTGCAGCAATAACTGCAGCTAAACGTTTCCTGTAGCTGTTGATCAGTCCTGCACACCGGCTTGGAGGAATTTTAGCTCATTCCTCCGTACAGAACAGCTTCAGCTCTGGGATGTTGGTGGGTTTCCTCACATTATCTGCTCACTTCAGGTCCTTCCACAACATTTCCATTGGATTAAGGTCAGGACTTTGACTTGGCCATTCCAAAACATGAACTTTATTCTTCTTGAACCATTCTTTGGTAGAATGACTTGTGTGCTTAGGGAAGTTATAGGACTGTGGCAGCCTAGTGGTTAAGATACTGGACTATGGACCAGAACGTCCAGGGTTCAAATCCCACCTCTGCCAAGCTGCCACTGTTGGGTCTTTGATGAAATGTACACGAATAAACGTGAGTAACTTACATAAAGGCTCTTAATGCAGTGTTGTTTGGCTGTTTATGGCCACAATGCTCGGAGTTAAGAGAGATTTTTATTTCCTTATTATAATTTAAGACCTTAGCTGTTTACTGGACAGACATTGATCACGTGGACATTAAACAGCACATACCTGCGTTAATGTTCTTCACCTTGCATGCCCAGCCAAGTGTATGAACTCAGATCCTCAGGAACTGCTCATGGAGCTGTGCGTTTCAAATCTAATAACAGCATTCTCACGAGTGAAAACACTATGACCGCCTGGACCGCAGCAGTGTCAAATTAATGCCGCTTGTTGTTCCAACTCAGTCGTCTGGTCAAAACAGTTTGACCTTTGTCAAAGTCACTCAGATGTTCACGCCTGCCCTTTTGTCCCACATGCACCACAGGATCCCAGTTCTTGTACCGTCTAACACATCCCAGATCTTGTCATGCAGTAACGAGATAATTATCCTTATTTATTTTTGAGAAGTCATTATCGATGCATTTTGTACTTACTCAGCATTTCAGTAACAAAGCCTTTATATGCTTTTTGTATGAAAAACTCTCACTCGTCACCATGTTTTACATTTTTGTCATTTAGCAGACGCCCTTATCCAGGGATACTTACAATTGATATGGACTTATAATCCGAGCATTTGCGGGTTAAGGGTCTTGCTCAAGGACCCAACAGTGGCAGCTTGGCAGAGGTGGGATTTGAACTCTGGACCATAGTCCTATACCTTAACCGCTAGGCTACCACAGTCCCATACTGAAGCATCAATAATGTTAAATATTGTTAAATTATAGCCACATGCCTGCAAGTTTGCTCTTGAGCTTACATATTCACAGAGTGAAAGAAATGCAACACCAGTTCCGCTGATAGTTTCAGTTTTGTTCAAAATTGAGTGCATCACCTACAAAAATAAATGTGTTAACCCAACATAATTGATGTCAACTTTTTTTTTTAGAAGCTCCCCATCTAAAGTCTATGCTTAACTTCTCCAAAAAACGTTTGAAGATCCTCTTGTGATGCTGGGCAAGCAATTGTAACAGATTTATTTATTTATTTGTGAAGTATAGCAAATAGCAATGTCAGATCTGTCAGGTAGCATCATCCTTATTATCCACATTTGGATTTGATCAATGAGGTGTTTTCAGCTCCATAGAGGTCTGGGGATGTCTTGTTCTTGAATACTTTTAATTTTGCCTACATATAATACATTTAAAGCATTCACCATGGATAGGGCTGCTATCTCTTGCTCAGCACAACGTAGCAAGTTAAACAACATCAACACACTGGACCCAAAAACACACAAACATCAACTAAATAGTTTAGATATACTGTTGTTTTAGCAATGGTATAAAGACCATGTGTAATTATTTCTCAGCCTCTTTATTAGAATACAACCAGAACATACAGGAAATATTATAGTGTGATCTCCCCTTACACTTGAGCAATAGCAGCATCTGGCAGCTTAATCGGGATGCCAAGTTGACCCTTCTACAGTCTAAGCTTGATCAGGAATGGTCTTTTTGGAAGGGTAGCACCCAAGAAACCACCTTTTCCAAAGGGGAACAGGGTGAAAAGGCTAAGAGGTGCTAAAGCTCACACATTTTGGAATGAAGATCAGTGGAAGAGAGGATTATGGAGTGACGAATCCAACCATTATGTTATATATGTAACAACAAATCTAATGGTGGCCTAAGACTTTTGCACAGTGTACGAGAAATAAAAAGGGATCAAAACTACACATTTTATTACAGTTGTTGTAGTTCCTACGTCCATGCCTACATGTCTGTTCCCTATTGGTGAAAACACACTAGGCTAAACCTTGAAAAGCACTTTCAACAGAACTTGTCACTTAGAATAATGGCCCTTTTTATTGTGAGATTCTCGGTAATACGATGCAGCTCTCTCACATGGGACCCATAAGAGATAATTATGAGAAAGCCTTTTTCTGGAAGGATGTTATTGCTAAACTTCAGCTCTTCTTGGCATTAAGTAACAAGTGCACAGAAATTGTTCCTCTTCGTTCTTTTCCCAAGTGAGCTCAGAAGTGCCTTTTCTGAGTTTGCTGGTTCGTTTTACTGACATAGCATTCGCCTCACATGCTGTACTCATATTTGGTGACACACGAAGTATGTGCCTAGTAACAGAAAATGCTAAATGGGACGATTAACAAGGTTATGGAGGGCTATGTTTTCCATTTTACGGGACCATACAGGAATCTCAGTTTGATGGCAGTAAAGCTAAGCTGATTCATCTGGTTTGGCTAGATACATTAATATCATCATCATCCTGGTACCTAACAGCACTGCTGGCTGAATCCGTGCTGGCAGAGTCCTCCAGCTTCCCACACATCCACACTGAGAGCCTCTCCCATGAGGGACGTTGGTTCATTTGCACTGGGCTGATGGATTATTTATCACGCATCTCCAGTTCGCCCTACAAATGTAGATGGGGTAGCTTATTTTTTTTTCAAGGGTTTGCAGACAGATGTTGATCAGAGTAATGGCTGCATGGTATGAAACACAAAGTTCCTCCTCTCAGTTCTAAAAGCCCGTTTATTCCGCTCAGTGATTTACAGTTGATTCATGTGAGGCACGCAGTGTGTGGGTTAAAGAGATTTAAAAGTATCCAAAACATTTCTTCATGGACTCAAGACAGTCAAGACGTGTCGCCTAGTTGTTTCTGAATTTAGGCGTTTTTATATTAGAAACACACGAATTAAGGCTGTATCAGTTTGGGAAGAAAACTAGGCCTTCCACTATGTTTCTATAACTGCCTGAGCTGGGCAGCAGCGCCAATGGACTTGGCCATTTTGTTTTTGTTTTTCACTTCTATTACGTAATTCTATTACGTTACTCAAGCGCTTTGTTATATAGTAAGCTTCGTGTTAATGATGTTGCCCAACTGTAGGTTAATGCAAGTGTTTTAAGCACGTTTAACCTCTTGAGACCTCATTACCCTCCTCAGAGCTCTTTTTTTTTTTTTTTTTTAATATGTATAAAAACTGAGCACCGCCTTTTGAACAGGAGGTGTTTTTGTGAAATGCTCAAGAGTGTCTACAAATGAGGACTGAGTTAAGCAGAGTGAAGTTTGAGGTGTAGCAAACCCAAGACTTCATGT